>JAOWBH010143249.1:0-13088 GCA_028566215.1 Silene coronaria | reverse complement strand
GTGTGACTTTTAGGGACCAGTTGATCACCGCCATACGCATCCGTATGACAATAGACGTCAAACTTATCTAGCAAGCCAACCGTTACTGATAAACGTTAATCAACTGATAAGAATACAAAGTATACCCTTGTGAACCTTGAGATTTATATATGTTATCCGCACTAGCTGTATAGGACACAATCCCCAACAAAAGGTAGGATTTTCCTACTCGGTTTCAATATTGTGGGTGTTTGTATGTCTTGCATTGTTGTTAGAATTGCATTATAATATGATATATGAGAATTTGTTTCATATCATGGTGAGAATTACATTATAATATGATAGAGGGTACTTGTCGTTAGTCTCATGTTGGTAGAAATGCATTATAACATGTTCATGGTAATTATGATCGATCTCACATGGTTAGTGGAAGGGCAATATGACATATGTATGAGTAAGGGTTTGTACGTGTATTCTTGGCATGTTGTGGTTCATGGTTCATATGATGCTTTCATACTTTGTATATTGTGTTGCATATGGTTGTTGGTGGAGATTGGAAGTGGTGGTGGAGTTGTGGTGAAATGGTTGTTAAGGAGACGCAAGTCGGTTCGGGAGTCGGTTTTACGCTTGGGTCGCCTATTACAGTTTCCCACTCCCAAAGGGGTTTGCACATTAATGACTTGAGTATAGAGGGATTCGTGTTGCGTCACGACATCTGGCAGGGGTTCGGGTAGCTCCCGTGCTCGGTACCACGAGTGTGTCCCGAGTACCTCTTTTACGGACTGCGATCTGGCTGTTTGGAGGCGGCGTTGCAGTGCCGTCATCGGGTTGTGGGTACTGTGGGTGTGTCCCCGGTACCGGTGTGTTGGTTATGTATTACTAATAACTGAAGAATTATGATTGTGCATTTATGATTACATTTATATGTGCATCATTGTATTTCTTATTCATGTTCATGTGTCTTTCTGTATGTGTTGTATCATTGAAGCTAACTGTGTTTGGATATGTGTTAACCATCATCTTCTTTAATTGGGGTGATTTAGAAGGTTAGATTTGATACGATTGGGATTTGGGCCGCGCTACGAATATTGGAGTCGAGTACATAGATACTAGGTAGCCCGCATAGGCTTTAGTCGAGTTGTATCTTATTATTCTTTCATTGTTGTCCTTTTATTCATTCATGTAATTCATTAAATATGAACTTTAATAAAATGTTTCTTAATTGAAGTTATGGTTCACTAACTCGAGAAACAGAGATGGTAACGTCTTTAATTACCTTGGTCGGGTAATTGGGGGTGTTACACTTAGTTTATAGGGCACCTTTAGTAGTACACATTGTGGTAGGATTATTAGTAACACTTTTAGTGGAGACCATTCGTTGGGTCACTCGGCCGAGTGACTGTCACTTGACCGAGTGACTGTCACTCGACCGAATAGACCACTCATTCGAGCGTGTGAGCCGTAACAACGGTTTAGACTGTCTTTATATTTAAAAGTTAAGTTGAAGTTATTCTTTTTCTGAAACATTTTCTTTATCTCAATAAGACCTATTTTTTTTCTCTCTCAGCCCTAAACCTAGAAAGATAAAGGAGGGACGGTGAGATTAAAAAATGGTTAGGGCTATAACCTTCCCCTTGTATTCATCTACCATTACTATTGTTAGTATCGATTCAAATGCTTATATTTGTATTAATAAATTAGATATTAGTAATGATTGAATATGATTGAGTATGTAGGAGTTGGATTATCGTTATATGCATCATGAATGTGTGAGAAATGATTATTATGGACGAATTGCTAAAAGGTAAGTTTTCCTACTCATTATTTGATTATATGATTAATTCGGATTGTTGTATTTGCGATTGTGTGGTTATTGTGAATGGAATGTGGAGATGGACATGGTGTTAATTAATAGTAGTTTGTTGGTGTTGGTGGAGGAGTTATTTTGGAAAGTGACTTCGTCCGAGATTATTCCTAGTGGTTTTCCACCCATAAGGAGAGTGTTCACATTAATGGTATGAGTTTTAGCGGAAGCAACCTGTGAGTGTAGTTGGCACCATATGCAGACGAAAGCGACATATGAGTGTAGCAGGCACCGTACGAGGAGACTTGTGATTGTAGCAGGCCCTATGATGGTTGACGTTGAGGATGTTGAGTAGTGTCGTTGGGTGCTTTGGTTGTTATTGCATTTAATTTAAGTAAAATTAATTGTAATTGTCTGATAGCTCACAGTTACCTTATTTGTGTGTAAATTTTATCAACTCTGAGGTGACTCATTTGATATTTTGGGTCAAATGTCGAGCAGTGTGTATAGCAGGTGTTGATTGATTGTTGGTTGTTGTGAGTGTTAGGCGCGGGAGACGGGCCATGGATGACAAGAGTTTAATGTCTCACCGATCACGAGTCAGAGTTCTTGGAGTAGTTGACTATATTTTTACGCCTTGTATTCCTATATTTTAAGTTGTATAGCATTGGGTATTTCATTAATAGTTGTAATTAAGTATCCTTTATTATGGTTGTGATACAAACTACCTCAGTAAATCAAGATGGTAACGTCATTATTTACCAGGGAAGGTTTTGCTTGAGGTTCCTATATAAATGAGGTGTTATACCCTCTCCCCTTATCCGCCGCACTACCTGACCACCACATCGCCTCAGACCTACTGCCGCATCTCGCTTCTCCATCCACGACCACCACCTGACCTCCTGACCACTTTCGCCTACCCCGCTCCTCAACCACCAACTTTGTCACCCTTCTTCTTACCTACACCTAAGACTATTTTGTTATAAATAATACTAATTCTGATTTTTTTGTACCTTATGCACCAATTTCATGTTGACTTGCCTCCGTCCTACTGCTTAGTTCATTCTGTTCACGCTGCTCTGCCGCCACCATTGCAGTTGTCGTTATCCGTTCTTGCTACATCAACCAGATTTCTTCCTTTTTCTTTAAGAATTGCCACCACTTTAAACCTCAATCACGTCCCGTTATCGCCTTCTCCTTGTCCGCCTCATGAAACACCCATGCCTACGGGTCGAATAGTATGACTTTGTCTAATACGGCCTGCACTGCCAAACACAGCTGCCGCAAGATCGATGTGTCTTTGATGTGTCTTTTGTTTTTGGTTAAGTTTTATGGTTTTTCTTTTATTTTAGTTTAATTTTCGAGTTTGCTTTGGTCCTCACAATCTTGGCGTTTCAGGAGCTGCTACGACCCTCGTGCACCATTGATTGATTAATTATGTTTTTTTCTTCTAAATATTCATGCATGTTCCACGAGCTTCTACAACCCTTGTGCACCTTGACATCGTTTGTGTCTCACAAGTTGCTTCGACCCTCATGCAAAATTAATGTTAGTGTTATCATTAGACACGGCATTTGCAATGACGACATCATAACAAGCGCAAGAATCATGCATTCCACATTGTCGATACCATCAACTTCGCCCATCAATAACGACATCTTCACCTATATTTTGATCTATTCAAAAAGTTTGTCCACGTCCGCTTTGACTGGGGGGGGGGGGGGGGGTAGAAAATATACAAAAGGACTATATTGTTGTAGATGATGTTAGGAAAAGATGGAGCATGAGAATGGTATGAGTATCATAATATCCACGGAATATTCAATTCTTAGAATATCATCAAGTTATTGTAGTATAAATACCGTGACATATTTCATCAATAAAGTCATTATAATATCTTACACCGTTATGTGCAAAAGTTTTATTATTATATGGACAACGGGGGCAAATACTATGCACGATTGTAAATTGCTAGTTTCTTGGTATATAAATATCTCATTTAAAAATTTGGTCATTTTTTAGTCTAACATGCACAGTGTACCTATACAATAGACATAATAAATTAGGCGCAATTGTATATTTTAGTATCTCTTATTATTTTTGTAGATTAGGGATTCCTACTGCTAGGTACTGAAGTTATAGGGAAAAAATTCACCATTTTCATAAGCCTCATTTGACTTTTATAGTGAAAAATGAAAAAAAAAACTAACTAACAACTTATTCATTAAGAGAAGGTGCACAATAGTACAGTAATATACTCGATATTAATTAAATAAAATTAATTAGAAGAGGAAGGCTTCATTCATTGCTCAAACTTAGCAAGTACATGTTTCACGAAAGCAATTCTAATTCCGAGTTTTATACACAGTACAAATTAGTCACATATCTTATCTAAAATTTGTACACACGATTAATAAATTTAACATAACACATTTTATGATATCATCTGTCGTTTTATAGTTGTTATTGTATGAGATTGTCTTATATTCTATAGTTCATTTTAATGTTGTAATACGTTGGCCAAACATCATTTGACACATTTTGAAAAAAATAAATAGAATAAAAAGAAACCTTTATGAACTCTCGGAAGGGCACGCTAGAAGAAGCCGCCTGATGGGTGCTTAAAAATCAATGTTGATGCCGAGGTGTGTGAGGGGAGTTGGAGGAGTATTGGGGCAGTGTGTCGTGATGAGGTATGAGGTGTCAGGTGGGGTGTGACGAATAGGAGGGGGGGAGCGTGGTGTCTCATTTGGCGGAAGCGGAGGCAATCTTGGATGGAGTAATTGAAGCGAAGAAGAGGAGTCACACTAACATTATTGTGAAGAGTTATTGCCAAGAGGTGATTGATACACTGAACTCGGGCAAGTAAGGAAGAGGCAATTTCCATCTTATTATTGCTGAGATTTTATTGTATTGCAGTAGTTTTAATTCTGTTATTTGGTTGTTTATTAGTAGGAAGTTTAATCGTATGGCGCATGAGCTTGCTCATGCTCATTCGTCTGAATTTGCTTCGTATTACTTGTCATCGTTCCTGTTAACGATATACAATTGTCACAAAATCCAACTATTTCTAATGCTCAACAAACGAGTCAATCTACTCGTTCCATTCCTCAACAAATGCCTTGAGAGTACTCTCCTTCTTTCTCTCATAATATCTCTAGTTTGTTAATAGTGTTAGTCAAATGTATCTCCTAGTTTATAGCCTATCATCAGCAAGCAGTTAACTTAGTATTAGTCTTCTTTTTACGTAGATATACTCATCCTTACAACTCAGTTTAATTAACACAACAATTATATACAATAATTCTATTCTTTACATGATATCAGAGCCTAACACGATCCTCACGATCACTCCCAAATCGTTTCCCGAACCTCAAGTCATATACAGTGCCCCTCGGATTTTCGTTCCTTTCCTACCTCGCCAATGGCTTCCAATAACCTTCAACTTGTCAAAGTTGCTGATCGATCCCAACTCTCTTCTCACCCTCGTCACCTTCTCCAATTGCCAAACTTAAGGATACAATATCCTTCCGTTATTGGAGATTCTAGGTTCGTGCCAACATGAACGACCTGCAATTATTTGCTTATCTTGATGGCACAGCTGCTCCTCCACCCAAAACCATTACCGTCCAGTATATCCCTCATGCCACTGAAACCACCATTCAACAAAATCTCGCGTATTGGAATAGGTATCGCCAAGACCAACTCATTCTCGGGGCTCTAACTAGCACTTTATCCTCTCTGATTACCGGTTTTATTGTCAATGATAACACGTCACATGAAGCATGGTCTACTCTCATCCGTATGTTTTCCAACTCTTCTTGTGGTCATCGTTTACAAATAAAAGATCGTCTTGAGAATATCTCTCTTAACGTACATGTAACACCCCACCTACTAGGAAGCTTTCATAAGGACCTTCCCTAGTAAATACGGCGCCACAGCCTCAGTTTCTCGAGGTAGTAAATATCAAATTAACCATTAAGAAACAATTTATTAATAGCTAGTTTAATGATTACAAACGAAATGAATAAATCCAAACAATAACTAAATGAATAATCCAAAATGCTAAATACAAAATGAAAGTTTAAACTCAGCGGAAGCTACTATCTTGACACGCGACAAAGCCCCCAAAGCACCCATGCAATGCTCTAACAAAGTCACCTGCCAAGAACTGCTCACCATTCGACACCACGAACGGATCGCAGTGATCAAGTGTCAGTACTATACAACAACATAATGCTAAAAGCAAAAGCTATCAAAATGCATGTTATCACCAACTCACACTCCAACACCACACCGCCAATCAACTGCATGACCGTCGCAACAAGTAATCCACTCCTAGTGGGGGACCACGGCCAATCTCACCTAAGCCCCGCTCAACGCACGAGTGACCCGGAATCCTTAATGTGCACATCCCCCTCCACGATGGGAGTCACGAGGGGCGAAACTCGGGGGTGAGACCGTTTCCCAATGGCTGACAAACCAACATCACAATACCACCAACGATCCTCCGTCACAACACAACAGTAACCACAATCATGGCAAAGCAACACAATAATAACAATTACATTTGCATCGTAGACTGAGTAGGGAGACCCTACCTCAACAATCTGCAATAACAATCAACAAGAAGCAATCAGAAGGCTCCTCTACGAATTCGACACCTAGATAATCATATAATACCACAAGTCCACAATCAATTCAATTCCCAATTCCCCAAAACAGTTTAGGGTTTAATCCAAAACAACGGAAATCAAAAGACTTACCAAGCGAGAGCAGAACGCGACGGGGGAATCCGTAAACCAACGAGGAAAAACAGTTATAAGATGATTAGGGTGATTGAGGGAGATGGGGGTTTGAAAATGAAAGAACTGAATGAAATGTCGGAAATATCATATATATATATATACACATCTCCCCAAATGACCCTACAAAACCGTCTGATTTTCCGGATTCCAACTCGCACTCGGCCGAGTCACAAGACCACTCGGCAGAGTGAGCCTAGCTCGGCCGAGTGCCAAAACACTCTTCCAAGTTGCTCGACTCCAGAATGTAAATTAACATCTCGCACCATCTCTTACTAGGTCGAGTCAGGCCAACTCGAACGAGTGCCCCGGCCGAGTCAATCCAACTTGGTCGAGTCCCAGCCTTACAGAATACACAGTATTACAATGGGTCCGACTCCGGATCCTAATCCTGAGAAGAAAAGTCATTTTTGGGATGGATCTCTATATTGACTTTTCCATAGTGGTCGTGGACACGACACCGAGAAGTGTTACAAGCTCAATATTACCATTCAGTATATGCTCGATCATGGCGAGATATCTTTATCAAATCTATATCTTTCGAAAAATAAGAACGACCCTCATGGTTGTCTTTTAGACTATTATTCCCCTGATGTTCCCAACAATGAGGACGAGGTGCTCAAATGGATGAATGCTCAAAGCCAAATGTCAAAGTCAGTTGCTGAAAGAGAAAATGTTCAAGCATGGGCCGATAATAACAAGTCTGGATCTAGGATCAAGTTAGAGTCAGAGTCCGAGTCCGAGTCTTAGTCTTTCTATCCCACTAATACTCTAGTGTTTGTTCTTTTTCATTCCTTGTGACAACCTGGGGGTTCTTCTATGATTCACGTATGCTCAAGTCTATGTAAATCCTTTTTAATCGTTTCAAATAAAAAAACAATGCAATTTTCAATTCACATACTCTTCCTTTGCCTTTTCCCGTGACAACGATAATTTATTCGAGTTATTTTAATAAAACAACAAAACATTTCGAGTTAGTGTGACTACACTTGAGTGACGTTCCGTTACGACTTGTAGAGTGTCCGAAACTCCATGTCATTTCCTTACTTATTCCATGTCTGGCAATAGAAACCTATCAGCATAACCCAATTTAGTGCGAGCACATCCCGGAGAGATTCTAGGATTAATCCAAACCATCTCCTTGTTAATGGTCCATGACAGAAGGCATGTCCATTCCCCACAAACGCGATCCTATCTCAAAAAGACAAGAGACCAACCCATTTCACATAAAAGGTGTTAGTCTGACCCAATCGATAAGCAAAGACCAAATGTGACACTCGGTTTAACACTTCGATGCTTCTGGAGGAGTATCCATTGGGTTGGAGCTCCACAATGGTTGTGATATCACTTGTGGCCAGGAGTTTGAGTAGAAGACCACCTTAAATTGCTCGTCAAATAATGACAAGTCGCAAATGAGCCAAATGAAGCCAATGCCAATTCAAGGCCAAAATTTCACTCAAAAGACAAGTTGGCTGGCGTCCGAACAATATGATGACAAAATTCAGGACGTTAAATCTAAATCTATGTCCAAATAAAAGCAAAGATAGATCCCGGACGAAAGAATCCGAGTTAGATGCCGAAAGACAAAGATTAAAACATGAGACAAGAAATGTCAATGGTCAGTTATCACCACGCACAAGCCTTTTATACACCTTAAGTCCTTCTCGAGACCGTTATAGCAAGATAGTTAGAAATTCTGAGAATCCTCTCGAGCTCGTTTAGTATACCCAACCTATAGGACCCAAGACATAGAAACTTGATCCCATATAAATTTACCTACCATTTTTGTGCTCAGGTTACATTAAGCCTGAGACCCCATTCCTGCCCTCATCGCTAGACATAACCCTATTAAGCCTTAACTCCACAAAATCAAACTCCAGAGATTTGTTCGTGCAAACGTTTTATAACCAAGCTCCATTTTTCAAAATATCCAAGCATCCTTAGGGTTCGCTTTTAGTGTGCTCACAAGACAAAGAATTTTTTTATAAACTATACCTCTTTGGTCTATGATCAGGGGGGAACTACCTCATATCGATTCTTCGAGTCACCAAAAGGAATATACTTTCGTGACTCATGCACTTAAGGTCCTAACACCTAGCTTAGGCACACACTCAGAACTACGATCTGGTTTGATTTTAATTCACGTGAATACGTAGGCAGTCCTCTAACAAGGACACAACCACCCCTTTTCATAACCCCAATAAATCAACACAAACATATCAATCAACACAAACATATCAACCAACACAAACACCTCAACCACATACATCTCTACCGGGGGCTCCTTCCTTAGGGTGTTTCCTAGTTTCTCCTTTATCAAATTCTCGAGTCATGTACTGAGTCGAGCCAATGTTTGATCCGGACAATGACAAGGGCTTAGATCGATTATCGAGTTATCATCCCTTTAGAAAGCATCTATCATCAACAGTGGTAAGATATGTCTAAAGAAGATATTCGATGGGCGCTTTATCAATACTTATGCGAAATATATGAAGAGCTTCGACCTTTGGAATCGATACACATTGTAACTTATATTCGGCTGTGGGTTGTGCACTTAGGCAAATTCTATCCACGTCATCCCTGTGTTATGCCTAACCTAAATGTATTATGTCAGTCGTTGGTATACGTCAACTAGAATATATATCACCTTTAGTCTACGTTTGTGTGAGTCTCTGTTGTGTCAACCATGCGTCTACAACCTATTAAATGCGCACAACACGCTGCAAATGACAAATTTTGACATTTAACAAGTTTTAAACATAGAAGAGCTTTCAAAAAGCTTTTTCTGTCCTCCCGCATGGTTTTCATGCTAATTGCTTACATGCTAATTGCATGCGTGCATATGTGTTCCTATGTTTTGCGAATTTGTGCTGCCACTAACCTTGAAGATAACTGCCATAAGCAAAGCTCGCTCCAACTGGGGGCTTTGCCAAGCCTTCATCCTCCCCTGCGGTTATTTTTCAGAATCGAGACAATTTTCATCAAAAGCATCATATTATATTTCCCCAGCAAGACAAAGACAAAGACAATTCAGCAAAGACAAAGACAAAGACAATTCAGCAAGGACAAGTTAGCAAAAAATTTCCCCGTGGAGTTCGGCAGTAAAAGCCTTATTTGTCCCCGTGGATTTCGGCAGTAAAACCCTTATGTTTCCCTGTGGAGTTTGGCAGTAAAAGCCTTATTCTTACTTGTCCCCGTGGAGTTCGGCAGTAAAAGCCTTATTCTTGTTCCCCGTGGAGTTCGGCGTAAAAGACTTATTCTTTTTCCCCGCCGAGTTCGGCAGTAAAAGCCTTATGTTTCCCCACGGAGTTCATCCATGATATTGTCCCCCAAAAGTTTCCAAACAAAAATCTACCCCCTAGGTTCTCATGCCTAAACTATGTAGTGTTGGATTCCCAAAATCCCCAAGCTCGTACGCCCAAATCACAATATAACTTCATTTGGTTCCTACACCATACTAGTTCTTTGGTTCATATACCCCAGCTTTAGGTTCGTATACCAAGCCAATAGGGTTCATATACTTCCGTAATGATCACATTCCCTTAGAGTTCCTAAACTCAAAACCTTAGTTACCTCTTAAATTGAACTTATATTTAGCCTCCTTTTTGTTGATGTTTTCCCTTAGGGCCCATACCCTAAGCATAAGTCCTTACTTATATCCTTTAGGTCTTACCCTCAACTCCCTTGCACCTCCTAAAATATCTCAAGAAAGAAGTCTCAGGTATGGTACTTTCTTATGGCTGGCGAGCTTCCTTACGTAGTTTAATGGACTTTACACGAGCCTCCTTGATAGTCGAAAGACTCTAAAATGTTCCCGACGACAGGTCCTTGGCTCAGTCCCCTTGAGTCGCCTCGCGTCGCCAGTCTTTAGGTTTTAATCTTCGATTGACCTGAGGGATATACTTTGACATTCGCCTTGTCCAAGCCTCAGTCAAAGTGGGGGCTCTGTAGACATCTTGTTTTGCACCTCCCGCAAACCCCCCAGTGATGATTGGGACGCATGTTTAATATCTGGTATGATTTTATGACAGTTAATAAAGTCGTCATCAAGTGGTAGCTCAAATACTCACGTTCACTCCTTGGTCATCATCTACATGCTGATATGGTCATTTGGACAGTAATTAGAGTTAATTCGGAGTCCGGAGTCAAAGTGTGCATTTCATTTTAACAGAATAAACCAACCCGGCGTTTAGGCCCAATTTACAACATGATAACGGATTTTTTGGGCCTGGGCTATTTGAAGAAAAGTTCTAGAGCTTTCCAACGCCACTGATATCACCTAAATCCGAGTCTTGTAGAGAAAGTTATGCCTATAATACGAACAAGTTGTCAACGGGTTTTCTTACTGCGCAGGAAACTAGCCTAGAGAGGACGCAGCAAAGGCTGCGCCCGTTTCTCATAACGCAGCACTGGCTGCGCCCGTTCCTCATAACGCAGCACTGGCTTCGCCTTCTCTTGGGCTTGTTTCTAGCAGTTTTCATCCTTCTGAAACTCTAGCTCATGATTAGTATAAATAGAGGCCTTCATACCTCGTACTCTTCACGCAAGTGTCCGCCCCTTTTCTTCTCCCTCTTTGCATTTGAGAGTTTTGCTCTTGATTTTTTACAGAACGTGCTTGATCAACTCGACCTAGTCGAATCCTTTCGAGTACCGTCACGAATTTTGCATAGGCCGACCAATTTGTTCCCTACACACCGACTAATCATTAATTAATCTTTCTTTGCAAAGCAAAGGCATTCTCATATATATATAAACTCGAGTTACCAATAAAGACGGTTTTAGTTAAATCTCGTGTCATTAACATGTAAGTCTGAGGGTGTAAATCCCAAATTTCATAAATATGTAATTTTATTCAATGTATTTCTTGTTAGTTACGTCATATAGATGCCAAGTAACCACTTTTCATTATTCAAAACCGTTTAAAAATCGATCTTTTACGAAACCAGCAGAGAAGAGACGCACCAGAGGATGCACCTTCTGGAAGAAACACGACATTGGTTGCGCCTCTTCTAGTGGCTGTCTGGCCTCTGGTTCTTTCTTCTTCTTCCTCGATCTTTTCTGGGTTCGTGTTCTTCTTATTTATTTTACTATCTTTCGTTTATTCCCTTCATTCTAACTTCTAAACCTTATTTTTTTAATTCATTTTAGACCTAAATCATTAACAATTCAATGTTAATTGGTTTCCGCCAATATATTGATTCCGGGTTCGGGAAGCTCGATTCTCAATATCGAATTTCTTCAATCCGACTATTGTACAGTTTCTCTAACTTTACTTTCATCATTCAATCTTGAATTCTTAGCCTTAATTCGTTTTCTATCGATTTTATTCCGTAGTTCGTATAATTTGTATAATTCGTCAATTTTCCGTCTTTAAATTTGCTTTGTATCACTTATAATCCGTATTCATGCTCATTATATGTATTTTCGCATGTAATAATTGATTAAATCACTTCCTTCGACTCATAATTACAACTAATCAACTTAAATCAACCCAGTGAACCTAACGGATTGCGATTCTGACTTTCACAGTCAGAACCCAACCCAAGAACAGACGCATGAGTGGTTGCGCCTCTTCCAGAGGACGCATACATGGTTGCGCCTGTTCTGGGTTGGTTTCTGCCTCTAAACTCCAAGTTGCTCGATTTAAATTATAAATAATCAACTAATATATGGAAATATCATCTAATATTCACGTTATTTCATCACCTTATTTATTTAATTCATTTATTTCAGTCACTCCTTTTTTTTTATGCTTTTATTATTTTCAAACTCCTTTTGGCATCTTTGTGACGCAAATACTCATTCGTATTGTATTTCATGTATACTTAGTTGTATGTCACATGTAATTAATATTAAATTCCCACTTTGACCATAAATCCGCATTTGTTTAACTCACCGACGTAGTAATGTAAATTTCACATGTATAAAACAATGGATGTTGCATTGCATGTAATACCCGGTATTCTAGGGGACCTTATGATGTGCCTGGATTGAAATATGGACCTTATGAGGTCATTAGGGGATTGTTACTCGAGTGGGAATTCGACCGAGTTGCTCAAACTCGGCCGAGTTTGGTATGACTCGGCCGAGTGGCCTCGACTCGGCCAAGTGAATGTTTTACTCGGCCCAGTAAGGCGACTCCAGAATGATTTTCATAAGACTCGGTGACGCGATTTACTTCATTCCGTCATTTCATTTCTTATGTCCTTCCTCTCTCAAAACCCTAACAGTTACCTCTTAAGCCTTTCACACTCACACACTCTATCTCTATCTCTCCCTCGGAGCCTTGACCTTGGAACGGGAATACGGGATTAGCACGTGGGTTGATGTTGATTGCTTATGTGGGTTATGAGATGCGATGTCTATGTCAATAGCCGGTGAGGTAGGTTATCCTACTCAGTAATTAGTTGTTGTTATTGTTGCAATTGATTATTCATGTTAATGCCGTGATTGATTATTCATGTTAATGTTGATGCGATGATGTTGAGATTGATTGACGG
>JAOWBH010143239.1:0-13097 GCA_028566215.1 Silene coronaria | reverse complement strand
TAAGTGTTTGTGTGGTCCAAATTTAATTGTAGGGTGAGGTAGTGTGTTTGTGTGGTCCAAATTAAATTATATGGTGGAGTAATGTGTTTTCTTAATCCTTGTGCAAAAATGAAAGGGGGAGACTATTATGAATAGGAGGGAGTATTACAATTTAAAAGATTCTTTTCTTATAAGTTCGGTTCACGAACCGGTTCCGGTCCATTAGGTTTGATTTAAGACCGGATCGAAGACCAAAGTAGAGTAAAAAGGTGGACCGTGGACCAGACCAAATAAAATACGGTCCGGTCTGGTCCGAAACGGTCCGGTTTACTGAGTGAATACACCTAATTAGAATTGACAAATGTTGGTGGACAAAAGTTTAAACATATTTTTATGATTACTACCACTCAAGTTCTTTGTAAAGAATATATAGATTATTATCATGGTGATTAGAGAAATATTGTGCTCTAGACCAATTAAATGCTACTTCCTCCGATTCAGATCAATGGTACCATTGATTTTTTTGCATTATTCATGGTCGTAGGAAATCTTCGATATTATTCTTAATTTATAAGACAAAATATAGTCATGTGAGATTTTGTTTGATTTATCGTCATGAATCCTAGTATAAGAATATCAAATTTTAATAATTTTTAATAATGTGTAACGAAAGTTATTCACGTTACATGTAGTTGCAAAACATGTATCAACAAGTGTGAAAAAGTTAATGTTACCATTTGTCTGAATCGGAGGGGGTATATAAATGTCGCAATTGTATTTGTATTTGTCGGGTCCTAATTTTCATGTAATATATATGTGAAATCATTTATTTCATATTAAATGTATATTCAAACCAAAACAATACTTTATTCAAATTTATTTATTTATACATGTCATGATTGTCATCTATACATCTCGTGCAAGTTTGCATGAGTCCTATAGTAATAACAATTAGTCTTGCTTGTGACGGATCGGATCTTGTGACGAGTAGTTTGTGAGAGAAAATGGGTAGAGAGGATAAAGGAGGGACCCCCATGTGCACAAATTCTCACCCTAAATGGGTATTTTGTGAGGGGAAATGGTATCCGTCTCTTATAAGAGACGGATAACTCCCGTCACAAGTAAGAATTTGTGTAGTAATAATGTGTAAAAGAGAATTTGTTGAGCCACTGGTCTATGTATGATTAATAAGACAATTATTGCTAAAATATAGTCAAAGATGGTAGTCTTTTTCAAGATGCATTTCATCAAGTTCATTTAGTTTGTTTGAATTTAGCATTGTTCAATTAAATCATCAACTTGAACAACATTGATTTTCTCTTGATTTAACCTTTCACTGTAACTTTGTACCTTTTCTTACAGTGTCTATAAATTAGTCTTACCAAAATAGGTGTGTAGGTGCAGTATTTAAAAAGAACAAATAAAGTAGGTTCTTTATGCTAAGCTAAAATGGGACAAATGTTGGAGATTTCAAGACCATTTTAGTGTAGTGCTTCACAAGAATGAAAATCTCAATAAAATAAAGTGTTATGAATTGTTCAGATACTTGAGCCAGGTGTTGGCATTCATCACTTTGGGATATGTATTCAAACTTTTGTTATTCCTCTACTTGTTAGTACTTGTATAGTTGTATAAAGGGTTTTGTTTGTGACGGACACTATCCGTTATAAGCTGAAAACGGATAGTAGCCTTCATAACAAGACAATTGTGAGGACAAGTGGGAAAAAATGGAGCACCCCATAGATAGTGTCACTTGCATATTGTGAGAGGAGCACTATCCGTCTTCAATGAGAATTTGTGGTTCTTTTGTAAAGTAGATGTTAATTAATTTACTCTAACTAGAGTCCACTCGGGTGAGTCAAGCTAGCCATACTTCGTGTCGTCGTGTCATCATCGTGCTTGGGGTGTTTTAAGAGTTTTTTTTCTCATTATTGGCTTCTAATCCATCATAACTGTTCCATCGTGCTCGTGCCCGTGTCACCTGATTCATCTTGCGCTATGGTCCGCCGTGTCGATGCGCTATTCATCTTGCCGTCCCCGTGCCACCTGAGTTGGCCCAGCCTGGTTTAGTTTTAAATCTCATTCGTAAAAAAAAAGTGTTCTTTAAGAAGGCACTATCCGTTTAATCAACCACTTGTGTACATAGAAATGCATAGGAAAAGGCATTATCCGTTATGAATAGTGTTCAAAAAGCAAAGGACAACAATTGCCCGAGTTAAGACGAAATATTAGTATATAATACAAATTATTCGTTGTATAAACAATTCAATTAATCATAACATGTTGACATGCGTATACAAGATCCATAATAAGAAGAGAGTTTGTTTCATAAACTCAACACTCTCATCCTTCTTCGATGTGAGACACTCACATTTGATACATTTGATACTTTCAGGTCTAAGACTTTTTTTCATACTTTCTCCTTACATTGTAATGTCTCCTTATTATTTAGCATATCATAAATACGATTGCATCACATACCGTGATCAATCTTTCTTCCATAAGTACGATTGCATCACAGGTTGTGACTAATCTTTCGTCTAGCCATAATTGACCACACAAATTCTCACAAGCATTAACCATTTTAAGTTTAAGAATAGTGTGCGTCTTAAGCAAAATTTACTGGATCTGCTATTCAATTAGGGTCAAGTTCAATTCATCATATAGGACATAGTCACATAAGCATTTATAAGCTCTGATGTAATATGATAGGTCTTGTCATTAGCCTGAATTGTAGCTACAAAGAGGATTGATAATTCACTACATAAGTCCAAAGAAAAATGTTTCTTTATCACTAATATAGTTCTTGTCAATGAGCCTGAAACGTTTCACTCTTATCCAAGCCCTATTCTTTTAGGTTTAATAAAGCTAAACCGTATGGAATGAATCTGACTGAACTAAATGAAGTTCAACTAAATTGAATTTTGTTGAGCTGAAGTAAGATGAGCTTAACCGTAAGGGGTTGAATTGAACTAAACTAAAGAAGCTGAACTAAAATTAGCTAAACTAAGTTATTGAATCAGAAGCGAAAGATGAAACTAAGCCGAAAAGAATATCGCCCTAATCTGAAATTCTTCGTTCTTCAAACAAGTTCTTGTATCTCTTGTGATGGATATGCTTGTGACGGGTTAAGTATCATCCACATATATAAATAAGAGAAAAATTCAAGTGCATAGAGTATTACAAATCACAAAATCTCACTTGTGACGGATATCGTTTCACCTCACAAAAAATCCATTTAGGGTGAGTGGAGAAGCACATGGGGGGTCCCTCCTTGTCCCTCCTTTGTCCCTCTTTTGTCCCCTCTACCCATTTCCTCTCACAAATTACCCGTCTTCAAATTCGACCCGTCACAAATAAGACTAATTGATTACAAATAACTTATCTTTATCTACCATATAAATTTTGTTTGACCCGTCATAACTGACGGATATTGTCCGTCACAATTGAGAATTCTTCATTTTTCAAAAACACAATGACTCGACTGATTGTCGGGACATGTAATCCACTAGCATGGGCATGTTACCCTACTTGAGAAAGTTGATATTTAAGTACATAGAATCACAAATTATCCTTTGTAACGATAATATCAGTCAGCAAGTCTTACTTGTAACGGACTATTTTCGTCACAATCTTGTGACCTCTCACAAAAGGGGAAAGAGGGGATAAAATGGGGCATTCCTCATGTGCTTTTCACTCACTTCTAAATAGGTATTTTGTAAGAGGAAACGGTATCTCACAAGCTTGTGACGGATACCTTCCGTCACAAATGAGAATTGGTGTATCAATCATAAGCTTGTAACGGTTCAAATAAAATTCATATGAAAAAATATAAACAAATTATTTGTAATTTTCTATTCACTTAAATTTTCCTCTTATCTACCAATGTTGAAAATATTTAATCTGTCATAAATTTGTGACGGATATGATAAGTGAGACTTAGAGACACATAAAGAAACAGCCCCACTATTAAAATGGGCAGTGCATGCTCCCTCTAATCCCAGCCGTTGATTTTCTTTTATATTGGTCTGTCATGGTGGCCACTGGGTCCCTCTCTACATTCGCCGCTTTCTCCACCAATTAAACTATTTACTACTTGGACTTCTTATCAAGTCAAGAATAATTTCATATACTAATATTTTTATTTTTATTTTTTTAAATTAACGCAACGTCATGTGCAAAATGTTGCAAATTGTTTATCTATTGAATTTATTTATTTAAATACTCCATAATATCTCTATTGCATTTATGGGAATATAGAATAAGGTTGTTGGGAATTTTTTTTCTTAGTTGAATTTTTTAATGTGATTTTAGTCAATTTTTTGAACTTCTTGTGGTTAGCAAACTTGGTTTTCCTAGCTAAGATTAAAGTAAGGATGGGTTAAACACTTCAACTATTCAATGACTAATATAAAAAACATACTCTCTCTTAGTCGCTCATTTCTTTCCTCTTTCTTTTTTCATGGTAGTCGAATTTTCTTCCTTATTTCCTTTTTTGGAAAGGTTTGTGTGGTCTAAATTCATTTGCATGTGGGGTAGAATGTTTTGTGTGTTTTAAAATCATTTCCTTATTTTTTGTGTAAATTAAAAGGGGAAGAAATAAGCGACTAGGAAGAAGTATTATTCTCTATTAAATTGGTTTGAATAACATAACATAGTTTAAATAAATTTAGGCTTAAACTTAGTTAACTCACCTTTTCTTATCTTCTAATTTGTTTTCCTTTTAAGCCATGAAAACCAGGTCATGTACATGCTTATATACTCACGATCTTGGATTATAGGATAAAATTAGCTGAGTTCATTCGGCCACACTAGACTCAGTTTCACCTGCATATGTCAAGCTTGACCCATGGTCTCCTAGCTCGACCTCCCCTCATGGTCGAGTTTAGGCCACTCTATCACATACCAGGTCAGCCGGAACCAACAAAAACTAGTCTGATTGTTGGCCACCTCTATATATAGAGAAGTAGCTTTAGAATTCTTGGATGTAGTCTGTTTGTTTCAGGTCGCTTATTGAATATGCGTTAAATAATTTCTTATTAATATAAACTTTGTTTAATTGACTTTTATAAGAAAATGAAGCATATTATCTCCCTTAATTATCTTCATCATCATCCCCATCTATTCTACCCAACATATGCATAATCAATCAATCAATCAATAAGAATAATACATATTTTGACCGGCTAACTCATTTTGTAAACGGAATAACCCATAATGACTCAATTCATATCCAACTCAAATTCGCATTTGACAACTCCAAATCCGACCCAGGTTAGGAATGAATATATAGATAACGGTCCGAACATACCCACACCTACTCAAAAACCCATAACGATTGAATTCATATCCAACTCAAATTCGCATTTGACAACTCCAAATTCAACCCAGGTTAAGAATAAATATATAGATAACGGTCCAAATATACCTACACCTACTCAAAAACTCATAACGACTGAGTTTATATCCAACCTAGGTCAAATTCGAATTCGACAATTCCAAATCCAACCTAGGTCAAATTCGAATTCGACAATTCCAAATCCAACCTAGGTCAAAAATAGATAAATAGATAATGGTCCGGACATACCCTCAACTCAAGGCCTCAAAGTACAAAAAGCGAAATCGAACAATTAAGTTCTCAAACATACCCTAAAGTTTAAAGACACATAAAAGACCAACACCAAACAGCCCCACAAACTTAAAGGGTAAGAGAGCAGACCTCCCCAGAAAGGAAATCCTAAAACCCTCTTCTTCTTCTTCACTTCAAAACACCCACACTATCCAACTAATACCGCCTTTCTTTATTATTTATCCTACAAATATATAAATATATAATATTATTATTATTATTATTATTCACATCTAAACTTTCCCTTTTCTTCTTCTTCTTTTTCCTTTGCCCCTTGTTTTTCTCTAAAAAAAAAAAAGTAGACATAGAGAGAGAATGACCCTTTTACCCCTACTTTCTTCTTGAATCCCTTGTTCTTTCAAACCTTCTATTTTTGGGATTTTCTCAAGATTTTAAGAGGTGGGTTTGTTTTACTTTGTTTTCCTTAAATTTGCTATATTTTCCCTTCTTTTTTAGGAAATCTTACCAAGATTTGAAATTTGAAATTTGTTGTACTATCCAAGAAGTTTGTTGGTTTCTTCACTTTCTTGTATCACATAGTTTATCTCCTAAATATCATTCACACCCAAAAAAACCAAAAAAAAAAATAAAAAAATTTATTGTTAGTTCACCTACCAAAATTGTCAATAATTTGGTTAGAAAAAATAAACATCTTTCTTTATTGTTCAAGAAAAAAAAAAAAACAAGAGAGTGAAATTAATCTCACATAACAAAAAATGGCTAACAACAATAGATGGTGGGCTGGGAATGTAGCTATTAGAGGAAACGAACAAATCTCTTCGTCGTCGAAAACGGACCGTCAACAACTCCAACAACACAACATTGAAGACCATCAAGCGGAGTCGGACGACAGTCGAGATAACCAGCAAGAATCCGAAGATAATCAGAAAACAACAAGCGGAGGAGGAGCCGGAGGAGGAAGAGGAGGAGGAGGAGGGATGGAGTTAGTAGCACATGGAAGCGGAGGCAGCAGCGGAGGAGGGAGGAGACCAAGAGGAAGACCTGCTGGTTCGAAGAATAAACCGAAACCACCGATTATAATAACAAAGGAGAGTCCAAATGCGTTACGAAGTCATGTTTTGGAGATTAATACTGGTGCTGATGTTGTTGAGTGCTTGTCTACATTTGCGCAACGCCGACACCGTGGTGTGTCGGTGTTAAGTGGGACAGGAATTGTGACTAATGTTGTTCTTCGTCAACCGGCTGCTCCCGGTGGTGTTGTTACTTTACATGGGAGATTTGAGATTCTTTCGCTTTCCGGTGCGTTTTTACCTGCTCCGTCTCCTCCCGGGGCGACTGGTTTGACTGTTTATCTTGCCGGTGGACAAGGTCAGATTGTTGGTGGGGGAGTTGTGGGACCACTTGTTGCGTCTGGACCTGTTCTTGTTATTGCTGCTACTTTTACTAATGCTACTTATGAACGACTCCCGGTTGAGGAGGAAACTAGTGGTGGTGGGGGTGGTGGAGGAGGACAGGAAGGTGCTGTTGTTGGGGCAGGGGATGGTGGTGAGTCGCAAGCTGTTGTTGCTGCGACGAGTGGGGGTGATGTAAGTGGTGCGACTTCAATGACAATGCCAATGTATAACATTCCTCCAAATATGCTTCCTAATGGTCAAATGCCTCATGATATGTTTTGGGGACCGCCTCCTCGTCCACCACCGTCGTATTGATTAATGTTGTAGGCTACATGCAATGTGGATGAGCGAAGGATGAATTTTGAATTTTGGGGGATGGAATGGTGTTAGTTTTGTGATGGACGGACTAACTTGGTTCGGTTTGGTTTGGTTTAGTTTAGTTTAGTTTAGATTGTTTCGCTTAATTTGGTGTCGAATTTAAAACCAGTACTTACTAGTTACTACTAGTAGTAGTACGTAATAGTGGTAGTAGTAGTAGTAGTTGCGGAATTGGTGTAAGAAGTAAAAGGAAGGTTAATTAGGAAAATCTTTGATTGTTACTCTATTATTATTATTACTAGTTTCATATAATTTGGGGTGTAATGTATGAATTTTTTTTTTCTCTGGTTTATCTTGGACTAGTATTGCATGTTTAATGAATCGTTAGAGGAACTAGTTGTGGCGGGTTTTGAATTGAGGTCATTCTAGTTTGTTACTAGTACCTTTTAGTACACACTTTTAAGAGTTAAAGTTACTTGACGATTAACTGTGGTTGTTTTTATTAGTTTTGTGTTTCTTCTGATAGTTTGAAGATAAACATGGTGAACTGACGATATTATTTATGGTTGATTTACTTGATGATCGAGTGTTGCATTTCATTGTAGTCGTTGTATTGGTTTGGTATCAAGGTATGTACGGCTACTTCTTGTAAATTGAGACGTTCCATTACTGATCAATGTAGTCGGTTTGGACTGTTTGGTATCAATGTAAGTCTTGTTGTAAATTGTGAAGTCGCATTATTGTTCAATGTCGTTGGCTCGTCTAGGTAGAAAGGCCATTGCTACTACCTTTTAGTCCACTTTAAGAGTAATCTAAGTTGAGCTACTTGACAAAGATCGTTGTTTATGTCAATTTTGTGTTCTTTCCAATAGCTTAGCATGAGTAATCGAAGATGAGTAATTGAGTACGGTGAACCGACGACTATTATGATCGATTTCTAATAATCAAGTGTTGCATATCATTGTAGTTTTTGTAGGGCACTTGTTTTGGATTGATCTCAATTTTTTACGTATTTGTAATAGGTTATAAAATATAATAGTGGGCGTCAACCGTCACTTTTAAGGTTTTGGTTGAGATGGTTCATCTATTATGATACCAGAGCAGGTGTGACAAATAGTCACGGGTTCAAAACCTAGTAGCCTCCAATAACTCACAAGCTGAAATACAAATTCATTTGATCATTATTTGGGTTGTCATTCTAACACATTCGAGTTATTGTAAAATTATTTTACACTTTAGGTAAACAATAATCACAGTAGTCTAAATCAAAATACAGATGTTAGTTGAAGTAATAGTGAAGCAATAAGAGGTATACACATGATTTCGATTTAAAACCCGTCATCAATATATTGTCATTAAAGCTTCCTTTGCAATATAGGTGATCAAATGGCCCAAGACCATTGACCCGGCCTGCTTTTTGAGGGTTTGGACCTTTTATTTTGGCCCAAAAAAGCCCTTGGGCTGGCCCAAAAATCTCAATGTACTTTTGGGCCGGGTTTAGCCCAAGCATATGGCCCAAATTTTGGTCCGGTCTGGCCCATATTTATTAATTAAGAAATATTTTTTCTTATAAAGTTTTTCTAAGTAGCGTTAACATTATGCATAATTTTTTGTGAAATCTTATTGAAATCTAAAAGCGATATTGACGTAACTTATATCATATCTATCAGAAATAATTAAGCTTTCTAATGTGTTCTTTTTTATAATTTGGAGATTGATTCATATGCACTTCATCATATTTTGTACAATATTTTACACCAAGTGTGTTTTTAAAGTACTAGTTGAAGGATTATGTTACTTATCTCGTTCAGTAAACCGTAAATTTTAGGGCCCGAAAGCTCGATTTAGCTCATAATGACCGGGCTTGGGCTCAATAAATAGGCCCTCTTATATGGCTCGGCCCGACCCAGCTCTCATATACGGGCCATTTTTGTGAGCCCATCTTGATCCAAGCCGCATTGGCCTGACCGATGGTCAACTCTACTTTGCATGAATAAATACTTCCTCCATTTAACTCCACACTACCATTATGTTTTTTCACGTTTGTCAATCCGTGTTTTATGCGTTAAATATCATAGCTACGTATTTGCAAAAATTATACGCCGTAAAAGTTAGATATTTTTAACGTACTCGTAAAAACGAATCAAATAATATCCTACATGAATGCATTTTCACTAGTATTGAGATGAAATTGAAATGAAATGCTCATAAATAGAAAGTGCTAGTGTGGAGTTAAATGGAGGAAGTACTAAACCTGAAAAATCTGACCTGACCCGACACCCGAATTCAAATCACGAGTTTGATCCGAAACCCGAATTGACCCGACCCACTATAACCCGCCCCAAATGTTTATTGATACAAACGAATTATTATCCATGAATAACTCGAGAACTCGAATCAACTCGTCCCGTCCCGAAAATGGGGCAAACTCAAAATGATCCGACCCAAACTAGCCCGATCCAATGACCCGTTTTGGGAAGTCTAGGGAGTACGAGTCATTTGGTTGAGTAAAGAACGTCTTCAACTTCCTATGAACTAAAATAAAGTGTATTTATATTTTACTACTCATTTAACTTCCCTTACCTTTGACAATTACCAACCCTAAATTACCTTCATGAGAGGAATACCCATCTGTTCAATTTAACCTTAAAACCAAGATTTTACTCAATCCAATCAGTAAATAAAGGTAATTTCTTCCTATTATTCACTTTATTTTTTATTTTTTTTGAATATGGTCAATATTATATATAAGCATCAACTCCATTGATAAAACGTTTCCTTTATTATTAGTTTTAATTTTAATTGGGTGAATGTTAAATTAATAGCTTTGATTGTTCATCATTTGAGTACGGATTAACACTACACCAATTCTCATTTGTGACGGAACTATTCCGATTATTTGGAAAATGCCTTGTTTACTTTTTGCAAAAGAATCAAGACTGTGAGTGGAGTGGTGATTTTAGTAACTAAAACATACTCAAAATAGAAATGGGGGCAATTATAGTAACACAGATTCTGATTTAAGACGGAATTATCCGTCTTAACTTATTGTTATAGTAGTAAATAGGCCAAAAACGGAATATGGGGCATAAGCGTCCTGCTTGTGACGGACACTATCTGTCACAAGTTGAAGACGGATAGTGTCCATCTCACAACAAGATAAGTGGGAGGGCAAGTGGGGGGAAATGAAGCACCCAATGGATAGTGCCACTTGCATATGGTGAGAGGGGAACTATCCATCTTGAGTTTGTGACGGATAGTGGCCGTATTCAATGAGAATTTGTGTTATGAGAATCAGGAGGAGTAATTTACTAGAACCTTATTCGGGTGCACGCACCTATGGCGCAGTGAGACACTAGCCTAAACGCCTCGGTTTATATATCTTAATTGCACCTTGTAGATACGTTGATTAGGGTCTAGGGAGGCATGCCATGATGCAATTTTCACACTTTTTTTATTGTATATCTTATGCCTAGATTTTGTTGGATCAAAATTGGAAAATTGGGTATTTTTGGACAATTTTGTTTTGAAATTACAGATTTGTTAGCAAAAACAATGTGCCGTCGTCGCCTCAGTGCGAGTGCGAGTGCGAGTGGGACTCACATTCCAAAACAACGTAAATGGGTGGGGAAAGTGTTGCTGTATACAGGCAGAGTTATTTCTTGATTTTGCATGTACATTTCAGGTAGAGGGATGAGCTCATCTAGAGAACGTAGTAAGTGTATCGTTTATACAAGAAGACGGTGTTTGGATAGGATTAGCAGTTTACCTGATGAACTTCTTGCTCACGTGCTTTCTTTTCTACCAACAAGATGTGCCGTGAGCACAAGTGTTCTCTCAACTAGATGGCGGAACCTTTTTACATTGTCGGCTTCTCTTTCTTTTGACGATACCCCATGTTTTGATGGTGACCCATATTTTCCTGGTTTCGGATGGTGTAAGAAAATTAAGAAAATAGACGCGGGTCAGAAAAGGAAATTTAGGAAGTTTGTTAAAAAGGTTTTGGAATTGCATCAAATCGTACCCCTCAAGAAATTTAGTCTAGTCTGTCAAGGTGACTATGATAAGTCGGATATAAATGCGTGGGTTAATTTTGCGATACAAAAGGGAGTTCAAGATCTTCATTATCAAGTTAATCAGAAGGATCGTGAGCCTCCCTATGACATATTTGAGTGTGAAACACTTGTGAGATTGAAAATGATTGGTATTGGGAGATATTATCTTAAAATTCCTATATCGACCTGCTTTCCAAGACTCAAGATCCTTCATCTCGACGATGTCATTATTGTAGATGAAGATTCAGCGGAAAGATTGTTTTCTGGCTGTGAATTGCTCAAGGAATTGACTCTCAAGAGATGCGTTAGCGATACTCAGCATCATGTTATGCTTTCTACTAGAATACTTAAAATTCTAAGAGTAGAATGTTGTTCATTTAAAAAGGGTTTATTTAAGATTGATGCCCCGAACTTGACCCATTTAACCCACAAATACAACTCTGGTATAAAAATTGTTCCGTCTTGGAAAGACTCTTGCTCTCTTGCTAAGGCAGAGCTATATTTCTCGTACGAGACAGAAGATAGTTACACTTATGATGCTATCCGGTATGACTTTGAAGTTTTGAAAGCGGCTGCACATAAAGTCACAGAATTACATCTTTCTTCATCGTCTGTAGAGGTATATACGGAGCAGAGTATATGATTTGTGTGTTGCTCACATATATTCATCATTCACGTTGCTAATCTTTTGTTCACGGTACAGCATCTTCTTACGCTAGTTGAGCCCGAGGAAACGCCTGAATTTCCTAGACTGTTAAGATTGTACCTGGATCGCTGTCATGATGCATGGGAATACGTGATAAGCTTGCTAGATAAATCTCCTCAACTTGAAATTGTCGTCTTTGAATCGGTTAGCATCATCTGATAATAGCTTTTTTTGTCTTCATGGAAATCGTCATGTTTTTATTAGTTAAGCTAATTCACAGCTGCTACTGAGAAAAGCTTTGTTAGCTTCTAACAAATGTTACGGAATTTTCTCACTTGTCGTTCTCAATTTCAGGGCCTTGGACGTCGTTATGGTAGTTCCCAGTCACCTCCAAATGAGCCTCTACCATCTTTTTCATGTCATGCCAAAGTGATTAAAGTGAATTGCTTCCAAGGCTCCGAGTTTTCATTATTTTATGTAGGGCATCTTCTTAGAAATGCCGTAGCCTTGGAGAAGTTGAAGTTGCGTAAATTTCACACTGTTGATACGGAGGAAGAACTGCGTATATGCAAGGTTTTGTTGACGCTTCCAAAGGCTTCGAAAGACTGTTGTATTGAACTTAACTAATGCAACCACTCCATTGGATTGATTTCACTGCAGTCATTGGTTCCGCTAAGTTGTCCGAGAAAATAGAACTGAAGTCGCCGTTACGTTGTCCATTAATGTCGAAATCATATATCAGGAAAGGTGAATATTGTTCAATTTGGTTATGTTCTTTTTGGTGAATATTATTCAATTTATTTGGTTGATGCTGTTGCATCTGCTGAAATCTAACTGACTGCAGTTCTAAAACTTAAGCACAAGCCCAACACTGGAAATTGCTAAAAGCCCAATTCGGCCAATCGATAAAATGCCTGATTTTCATAGCCTATTAAGAATACACCATTCGCTCTTTTTTACCGAGTATGTTACTCCGACACTACATATGAGCTCACTTAGTCCGACAATTGACCTTCAAGCATCAGTGTGACACTTGAACACCTCTTTTTCGACTAAAAACACGTCATTTTTCATAACATACTTGAGTCCGACACTTTGGTACGTAACTACATACC
>JAOWBH010143238.1:0-21921 GCA_028566215.1 Silene coronaria | reverse complement strand
CAAGACGACGGTGGCGTGTGTGGCTTGGCCGGCTGGTGGTGGAGGGTGATGTGGGTGAGGGAAGAAATTGGAGGAGAGATGGAATTGGCATGAGGTTAAGAGGTTGTTTGGCCTAGTTTTATAAGTGCTTTTGTAAGTGGAAAAATAGAAGCTATGTCAAACACTATTTTTTAAGGAGTGCAAAACTACTTTTCAAAAGCCAAAAAGCTAAGACCATCCCCAAGCAGAAGGTCGAGTTAATCGGGTCACCAATATTTTTTCTCTAAATCACACTTTATTAATCTTGAGCCACTTTCACCCTCTCAAGCAGAAGGTCACGACCTAGGTCACCAACCCAATCATTTATATATTTTTTAATATTGTAAATCAATAAGAGTATGACATGTGTAAGGTCACCAACATGTTTTTTTTTTCTCAACTCAAGGTCACCAATTGACCCTTACTTATTCAAGGTCACCAATTTTACATCCTTAATCATAGTTTAAGGTATCATTAGCATGATCCAACAAGGTTACGACCCAGTTGGTGACCCACTAAAAGTAGAAGCACCAAATTGGTGTTTCTACTTCTACTTCTACTTATTTTCTCACAAAAATCTATCACATGCCTAACAAAAAAATTTGGCCAAACATATTAACTAATGAAAAACTGTTTTTCTTAAAAATTTGGTCAAATACTCGTAATTTTTCCGAAAAGTAATTTATGAAAAATTCATTTTAAAAAGGAAAAACACTTTTATGTAAGCAAGGCCAAACACCCTCGAAATTTTAGAAAAAAATTTGAGAACTACAAAAGCCGCTACTTTGTTAACACAATAACCGCGTTTGCCTGGCCTCGTAACAAGTGGGTAATTATCAATTTTTTTTTTTACAATACTAAGGATATGTTTTTTCCGCTTAATTTCAACTCTCATTTAGCTCGCTTTAGTTCAGTTCAGCTCACTTCACTTCGGCTCTATTTATCTCACTAAATTTCAATTTAGTCCACCTTCATTCAGCTCACTCACTTTTGTGTAATTCAGTCCACCTCAGCTCAATTCAGCTTCATCTAGCCCAAAACATCATAACTTGTGTAGGTACGACAACATGTAAGCAAATTTACAACTTCCAAGTACAATGAAATTGTGCAGGTAAAAACAAATTATCAACTAATGAGGTGATCGCCATTGCTGTTGTTTTGGCTCTTCTTGGAGCTGGATTACTTGTGACAACCTTATATTTTATCATTATTCGATTTACGAGCAGCAAGAATGATAATGATGATGAAGATACTCATGAAAATGAAAATGGTATGAAATCTCAACGCTAAAATCAATTTATTATAGAAAAATTCTACATTGTAAAATTCGACTAGCTCTAACTGTAAATCTTGATTCATGTACATACATATATAAACTATAATGATTATACATGATAACTAAAGAAAAGATGAAATTCATATACGCCATTGATGAACGCAAGAAACCTTCAGTGAAATATTGAAAAGAATGATGTAAATAAAATGTGTAAAATTGTATTATCAAAGCTTAAGTTACAATTAAGTACAAGTATTTATATACAAAATTCTAACATATTTCAACAAACTAAAATATCTATAATAGAGTTCTGTTATGCTGACTCAGTTATGAATCATTATAACAGAATGTTGACCATTGACAAAAAGTACCTGAAAATTAATACATCTTTAAAGTTTTTGTTTGATAAATTAACGTATGCCTATATATTCTTGGGTGTGATGGAATAATTGAAGAGGATCTCATAACTCGCGAGTCACTGTTATATACTATGGCAACCCTAGAGACGGCAACAAATGGTTTTTCCAATGAGAACAAGTTAGGTGAAGGTGGATTTGGTAGCGTATATAAGGTAATCATTTTCTTGAATTCTGATGCGTCTTTTTTTTATAAAAAGGTGGTAACATGTCTAGTTTGATTCAATCATGTGTACTTTTATTTATAGAATTTTTTCTCAAATCCATAAGCTAAAACAAATTCAAATGTATGATATTCTTCAACTCAATAAAAGGATGTGGTCGGAAAACGAGGATACAATAAACTTGAAAAGGTTTCAAAAATTTAAAATAAAAAAACAACACATGATGCCGGTTTCGGGCAAATTGCCAAGGCACAATTGAACCAGGGATATTCTAAACTGACCGGAGGTTGTCCAACCCGACGCGACCCATGGCTAAGTTTAGGCGAAATTGTGGGTTATAACTAAATCTTTTTATTCTACCTTCTTCTTTTGTTATTATCTTAAAGTTTTATTTGATATAGTCTTATCACTATTGATTCTAGTTGTACACAGGGCACATTACCCAATGGGAAAGAAGTTGCGGTGAAAAGATTGTCTAGAAGCTCATATCAAGGTGCACAAGAATTTAAGAATGAGATCTTGTTAGTAGCCCAACTTCACCACAAGAATTTGTCTAGGTTGTTAGGGTTTGCTTTGAACCAAAATGAAAAACTATTGGTTTATGAGTATGAGCCTAACAAAAGTCTTGACAAATTTATTTTCGGTAATTCACTTGAACTTATATGTTTTTCCTTGTTAGTGCTTGTTGATGTGTATTTCATCGCGGTTTTATTCCTAATTAAAAACTCCTAACTACCCTTCAACGCTGGACAACCCCCAAAAAATCCCGATTTGCAAAGCTTAGATCTGGTTTCTCCTTCATTCAATTGCTGCCGGCAAGGACGACCACCAGTAAGCCGATAAAACGCAGACAAACAACCATAATGCCGACAACTGCGGCGACGACCCATTTCATGAACCTTCGTTGGAGTCAGTTCCCAACCTTGTAAAATATTGAACCATCTATTACAAAATTACAATGTATCTACACTAATTTTTTTATGTATCTACACTATTTTTTTAAGAATGGGTTGGGTAGTCTGTTCTCACCGTTCTCACCGAGTTATTGTTCTCACCAAATCCTAAATCTTTAACTACACAGACACACAAACACACACACACACACACACACACACACACACACACACACTAGTATTGGTGCCCGGCTTCGCCCGAGCTACCTCTACTTACCATTAAAATTTATTTTCCATTAAATAAAATTCTTTAAAGTTGCATAACTCATAAATTTATCATTAATAAATTTATCTATGATATTTCTTAAAATTACGATAAAATAAATTATGAGACAAATTTACAACTCCTACTATTAATATTTTACTGTTATTAACGTAACAGTAGAAATAACATTTCACTACTCCACTCGTAATCATTGTTACTTTTACTACTCCCGCCGTAATTATTGTTACTTTCACTACTGCCACAATAATATTGATAATTTCACTATTTCCGTTGTTGCTTATATTACTTTCACTACTCTTACCGCTAATATTGTTTTAATAATTTCCATAATATAACATACTTATATTATATTTATGTATGTTAAATAGTTAATATCTCTATACATCTAATAAATTATACTTTATAGTTTAATAAAATTGCATAGATTTTCAATTTAATATATAATTCTATTAAGAATTAATACCATAAGAGGGTATGTTTGTTTTAAGGAAATCACCATATTTTGTTGTTCTCTAAATTTATTACTTTAACCAAAACTATATAATATTTACATTGAAGTCCCTTGATCGGGTCCATCACACGATGCTATCGATTTAAAACTATATAGTATAATTAATTTGTAAAGATTTTATGATAGAGAATTTATTGACTTTTACGATCAAAAAAATTGTCGCTAAAAGTATATGATTAGTAATATTTAAAAGATAATATCAATAACGAAATTCCTCAATTTTCTTGATTAATTTTATCTATGTCGCGCATATATTGCAAATGATCTATACTACTATACCAGTGTAAGTACAATTTATATCATTTTCTGAGTTAGTTTTCAGAAGATTTGCCTCTTTCTATAGTATTTATATGTATTTAATATTTATCATATATATACTATAAATATCACAAATGTTATCTTACAACTGGTTGTAGTACACCGCCTTAAATTTATTGTTGAGTTTTTGGACAAAGTTGAATTTTATAAGTTAATGAGTTATTTTACAAAGTATTGAGTCTAAGAATTATTTCTTCTAATCTCAATAACTTTGTATTGTAGCTCGACATTTTTATTAATAAAACTCAACAACTTTGTAACAAAACTCAACAATATTAAAGAGGTTGTATATACAACCATTTGTATAGTCTACTAGTTGTATAAATATGAACAAAATAATTAAGGTAAATTAGGATTTTGTAATCTGCAAAAGTAGTTTTTGACCCCCATTACTTTGCCTAATCGTGAGATTAAGCTCCTCAAGTTTCGCATGGAGTAATTAAGCCCTATTAGTTTGACAAAAGACGTAATTCAACCCCTTATCCAAAATATCATGAGAAATTGAATATCTCATACTACAAATATAAATACTTAACCTAAAATATAATTAAATTTTAGGAAAAATCTATATATTTTTTTAATTTAAAAATTGATAATTTGAACTTTGGTCACTTTCAACTTCAAAGCTTTTTATAACTCACATAATAGATGTGTTTTTGTCTGGTAAAACTAGTTGCTCATATAATCACATTACATAAATTTTGCGATTTGTGGTATGTTTCAGATCCTTCAAAACTGGGACAATTGAATTGGAGATTGTGTTACAAGATTATTCAGGGAATTGCAAAAGGAATGCTTTATCTTCATCAAGACTCTGGTTTGAAAATCATACATAGAGATTTGAAGGCAAGCAACATATTATTGGATGCAAACATGAATCCTAAAATTGCTGATTTTGGCTTGGCAAGGATGTTTGATTATGACAAGTCCCGAAGCAACACAAACAGGATTGTTGGAACATAGTAAGTATCTAGAAATTTCCCACTTTATGATTATTTATTTATTAATATTATGGTACATTAATTATTACTCCCTTATATAATTCGCTTTTTGAAGCTTACCACCGTATATAATATTTTTTTAAACTTACTTTCATCAAATAAATATTGCTCTCATTTAATGATTTCGGCAAAACAAAAGAGAAATACTCGGTCCATAACATGAAATTTGGTACTAACTTTTGTTGTTATGACTATATTGTCCTTAGCCTTATTATAGGCTCAATTTAAACCACATCTTCCTCCCAAATCTGTTAAATCTCTTTCTCCCTCTTTATGCGGTTAAAGTCTTCAATATAATAAGCTTGGAGACAATATTGTCCTAAAACACAAAAGTAAGTATCAAATTTCAAATTTTAAACGGAACCATTTTTTTTTTGGGGGTCGAAATCATTAATGCGAGCAATATTGGATAAGTGTAACATTTTTTGGGAGTAAATTTAAAAAAAAAATGATATAAGGAGTAAGTTTCAAAAAATGGATTATATAAGGTAGTACTCCCTCCGTCCCAGTCAATAGTTTACACTTACTTTATTTTCTCCCCACAAAATAAAGCAAATGTAAACAATTCATTGGGACGGAGGGAGTAATAATCAATTTACCCTTAGTATTATTATGAATAATACTGCAAATGAAAAAGTCTAAGGTCCAATAAGCTACTTTTTTACGCTCATTCAAGAAAATCATGAGCCGAAACTCAACTGAATTGAAATAAACCCGGCTTGGATCGTAATTCGTACGGGACACGTAATAACACAACCCGATTAAAGTTGCTAATCGAAATGAACCCAAATGAAATCGAAATGAATTCGAAATTAAGTTCAACCTAAAATAAATCGAAATCGATTTAACCCGATCCAAAACTGAATTGAATGACCCGTTTGCAAGCACTCACATATAAAAATAATTTTAACGATAGAACTATAAATGCCCTTCATTTAGTGAGGTGTCGACCGTCCAGGACAAATTACAAATCTAGTCAAACATCAGTTAAGCGTGTTATTACTCGTTGTTTTACTGTTTTAGGGTATGTAGACTTTCAAGATAAATATAAACCCTTTTATACTAATTTCAACTCCGTATTTTGTAAATCCTACATCTTCTGACTTCTGGTACGATGTTTATTTTAACATTTTGTATATAGTATAGTTTAATAATTCAGAAAATTTATCACTCACATAGTCACGTATTAACGTTGTCTACGGTATTAGTGGCTACATGTCTCCGGAATATGCTATGCTTGGGATATACTCGACGAAATCAGATGTTTACAGCTATGGAATATTGATCTTAGAGATCATTAGTGGCAAGATAAATTCCGCATTTCCTGAAGAAAGCTACGGTGAAAGCCTCGTAATTTATGTAAGTTGAATTATTCTCCCGTAGAACATTTTTACCGAAAAATTATTTTAAACCATATAACAAAGACTTTGATTCCCTTATCATGGAAAAGAGGTGGCCGTGGAAGTTATTTTAATGATATTATTTCGGTAAAATATCTCTTGGTTTTACAATAACACTTTGTAAAACGGTTTTATAGAAGAATTATTGATTGAGCGAGAGGGTGTAATTAATTAATCCATTTTAACATTAACAGGCTTGGAAGTTATGGCATGAGGCTAAATGCTTGGAGTTTGTCAATGCAAGCATAAGAGATTCATGTTCGAGCAATGAAGTGACAATATGTGTACACCTAGGTTTATTGTGTGTTCAAAAGGCAGTCGAGGCAAGGCCGACTATGGCCACGGTGGTCTTGGCACTGGAGGGTAACACTATTACTCTTCCGGTACCAGAACAACCTGATTTCTTCAACAAGACCATAGGAGATTCGGACATTGGCAATGACATTGTCATAGTTGATTCGTCAAATGATGTATCTGTTAGCGAAATTGAACCTAGGTAGTTTGATGAAAGTCGTCAAAAAATTGCTAGATAGCTTGAATGAAATTCATATACAGAAATTGTAATAAAATTATTTTACACAAGTGTAATTGTAAAATTGAAGGATAGTTTATCTGATAAATAAACCAGCCACCATTTTTTCATGATAAAGACATCAAGGTCTTTGTTATATGATATTACAATATTTTATTGTAAAACCGCTCTACAAAATACTGAATAAACTGTATATATAAATTAATTAATTAGTTGTGGACTTGTGGCGTATTGTTGGGGTGACAATCAAAGTCCCACAATGCAAAAGAATTCGAGTCTTGCCATGTTTATAAAAGACACTGATACGAAAGTTAGTAACTTTCGTGAATGCAGAAGCAGTTGATAATATATTAGTCAATAACTAACGTATTATATAGCAACGAGACGGGTTCAACGAGTATGAAATAGCAAGAATATGAAGGAAGCAACCGAGTCTTAGGTGAATTCGATAGTCAGTAACTATGACAAACGCAACAATAAGATGGTCACAACACACCAAAGCTCGAAAATTGGACAGCAAACAATCGAACTAACCAACGGAAATAACAACACAATGGACGAACAAAAGAAAGAGATATTTGCCCAAACTAGATGATGAGTAGTATTTTGGTAGCATTTTGCCCCTTATTTATACCTTATTCCGCCTCGATTTTGCGTGCTTAATTGATTTAATAGCTCATTTTATTAACTAATTTATAATAATTAGTCGTCTTAGTTAGATTTAATAATTAGTTGGGTTTTAATAATACTATGTTTTGCCCGTGCGTTGCACGAATTCTAACCTAATTGACTAAATTGTAAAATGTGCAAGTACGTTTTACACGAGCATGACGAAAGATGTAATTGCATCCGGATTGGGTTGAAGGATTTGCAATACAATCCCTTTGCGGAGTAGCGTCGTGGTTGCGGAGTAGCACCACCGTTGGATTCTCTCCCTTGGTTGACCAGTTATGCGGAGTAGCCTGGTCAGCCTGACACGGGGTTGTGTCTGGTGCGGAGTAGCGCCAAATGAGGGGGAATTTTAGCGCACTCACACATGTAAAAGGGGAAGATTGTTGAGGTCTCTTCCCATATGTGTGTGAGAGGCATTGTCCCATATCGGTAGAATAATAGTGAATGGACTACCTTATAAGTAATTGGACTACTTCTCCTATCACCAATTGGTTTTAGAATGAAATTTCACTTACTTGTGAATCAGTCTCATGCACTTAATTTTATAAGACCGATGCAGAGGACTCAACATTTAAACTCACTACATTAAAGTGATCAAACTACTCAATGAAAAATTCTAAGTCTAGTCTCCTACCTTTTTGTCCGTCCTCTGACTTGCGGGCCAAGCAAAAACCCAATTTAAACTCACTACATTAGGGTTCGTGTCGGGTTCGTATTCGTGTCACTTGTAAATGGGTCATAAACTCTCCAATCCAAACCTGATCTAGTTAAATCTCGTGTCGTGATCGTGTCGACCCACTTACATAAATGGGTCATAACGTCTCAAGCCTAATCCGTTAAATTCGTGTTGGGTTCGTGTCATGTCCATATATATTTGGAAAGTTTATGTGTATTTATGTGATGGGAGATGAATAAAAATTAGGAATAATTTAGTGAAAAGGTTATTTGTGTCAGGTTCGTGTTTAAAAAGCTCAACTCAAACCCAACTCAATTAAATATCATGTTGTGTTCGTGTCGATCCACTTACATAAACGGATCATTAAGCCTCAACCCAAGTCCGTTAATTTCGTGTCGAATTCGTGTTGTTTTCGTGTCATGTCATTATATGCCAGCTCTAAGCATTACCACAATTTCCATCAATATTCTCTTTTATTACCAAAATACTAAACTATCACCACTTGGGTAATGAAATCGATTAAATAAGAGACGAAAAATGGGTTAAAAACAAGTGATTGCGACCGACAGAATATTAAAATCCCACGTAAATTACGAAAAAAACACAGGTATCACGTAAACAAAATCTAAAAATTAACTCTACGATGCTAAATATGCATTCGATTTGTACAATAACAAATGATTGAGACAGACAAAATATTACGGAGTACGAAGTATGGAGTATGTAACAAGCAAAAGCTCGAGAATGTTCAACATACACTAATACGGAGTACTGACTATAGTGCCAGAAAAGTTGACTATAGTGACTATAGTGCCAGAAAAGTTGACTACAGTGACTATAGTCACCTTTATCCCCATAGAAAAGATATTCATACATTCGGACCTACTGACTATAGTGCCAGAAAAGTTGACTGACCCCATAGACTCATTGTAAAACCAAATTCTCATCTGTAACGGCTAATTGTGATGGGTCAAACAAAAATCACATGGATACTACATTGTAAATTTCTTGGAATAATCTCATCCAATAAAATAGGAGAATTTGCTGAATCGGAATCAACTTGACCGATGACCAATTTATCTAGAATAAATTTCGGTATTGGATTAGTGTTCCTAAAATCATACTTATCACGGTTTTATCTGCATAGGCGAAGTCGATTTTTTACTTTTAATTTGATATAACTTATAAAAATCAATTCGAATTATTTAAAGTTCAAGTGGTTTTAAATTAGCTTATTTCATAGCGAGTCAACAAGTCTAACAACGATCAAGTTGGGTCCTAGTTACATTAGGTCAATTCGACTTATAAGTCACGTTTGGGTTATCCTATTCGACATTATGGACTTGTCGCATCAAGTTAGTTATTTATTGGTAAGTCTATTTTAACAACCGTTTATAAATATTTGCAATACAAAAAATCATATCACTTCCTTAAAAATAAATAAAAATAATGGCTAAAATAAGTTTATTGCTAATTTACTTTCCAATATTATTCTTTATGATTATCAATTTAAAACCTTCATTGGCAGGAACTTATTTTACCTACGAATGTTACAACACAACCATGTTCGCCACCAACAGCAAATACCAAACCAATCTAAACACACTTTTTCAATACCTCACCTCCAACGCCACCAACCGTTACGGCTACCACGCTGCAACAGCCGGTGTCGGAACAAACGACGTCGTATACGGTAATTTCCTCTGCCGTGGTGACCAGAACAGTACCTCATGTCAAGAATGTGTCAAACAGGCAACCACAACAGACTTACCCGTTACGTATTGTCCTAACCGAAAAGTGGCTATTATGTGGTACGACGAGTGTATGGTACGTTACTCGAACGAGTCGTTTTTCGGTATATTCGACTTTGACCTCGGGTATATCCTATCGAACTCGCAAAATGTTACGGGAAATGTATCGCAATTTACAGATATAACGGATGATATGATGATCAATATTGCGAACCATGCTTCCGGTGGTGGGTCGGATATTAAGTATGCGACGGGCGGTGTGGTGTTTACGAGTTCGGTGACGGTTTATGGGTTGGTACAGTGTACCCCTGACCTTAGTAGTCAAGATTGTAAGATGTGTTTGGTCAATATCATAGGGGAATTCCCAATTTGTAAGGGGTCTAGATTACTTCGGCCGAGTTGCAGTGCTCGATTTGAAACATATAAGTTTTTTAATGGGAATGTTGATGTGACGACGGGGACAGGAACGGTCACAGTCCCACCATCATTACCACCACAGCCACCGCCAACCAGCAATGCCACGGAGATGGGGCCAGCGGCGATGATAATAAGTCCTAGTGGTAAGTTTTACTCAAGCTCTTTTTGTACGGTTTTATTGTTATCTTGGACGTCTTAATTCAATACTCGAGTAGTCGAGTGCTCGACCAGTTTGGCGCTAACAAAGCAGACTTGAACAATATATGTTCTAAAGTTTGGTTTATCTCACAAGTATATACTTTCCTCGGTCGTTGTGCAAAATTAGTATGATGAACTTGAACAAAATTTGAAATTTTTGTTTTTGACAGTCCCGCCATCATTACCACCAACCAGCAATGCCACGGAGATGGGGCCAGCGACGATGATCCTAAGTCCTAGTGGTAAGTTTTACTCAAGCTCTTTTTGTACGGTTTTATTGTTATCTTGGATGTCTTAATTCAATACTCGAGTAGTCGAGTGCTCGACCAGCTTGGCGCTAACAAAGCAGACTTGGACAGCGTATGTTCTTAAGTTTTACTCAAGCTCTTTTTGTACGGTTTTATTAGTATGCCTCGTCTACTAGCCCGACTCTCGTCCTTCCAACAACGGGAGAGCTAGAAGTCTTGAACGACGAACATTTCAACTGCCATTTTTATTTCAAGATGGCTTAACAATATTATTATTATTAATTTTTTTTTGTATAATTTGACAATACTATCTCAATTTTCAATTAGAGAGTTTACAGTTGTATTGGAAATATGCATAGAGCAAATTTACAGCTTACAAATGCAACTAAATTGTGCAGGTAAAAGCAAAACATCAACTACTAAGGTGATCGCGATTGCTGTTGTTTTAGCTCTTCTTGCTGTTGGATTACTCGAGATAACCATCTTTGTTATCATTAGGCGATATAAGAGTAAGAAGAATGATTATGAAGATCGTCATCAAACCGATGGTATGAAATCTCTTACTCCGTCCGTGTATAGAAAATTATAGTTTTTGTGTGATCAATTAACATATGACTATTTTTTGTTGTATGGAACAATTGAAGAGGATCTCACAACTCGCGAGTCTTTGCTATATACTATGACAACCCTCCAAACAGCAACAAACAATTTTTCGGATGAGAACAAATTGGGAGAAGGTGGATTCGGTAGCGTCTATAAGGTAATCATTTGGCTAAATTCTAACGTCTTTTCTTATAAAAAGGTGGTAATACGTTTAGTTCTATGATTCAAGCATGTGATTTAAATCGAAACCTATTCAACAAATGAAAAAACAACACAACTACGTGATTCCATCATATCAATCTAGTTGGTCAGATGTACACGCTGTCGACTCAGGATCAAGCCTCGGCTAAACCCCAGGATGTCCGACCTAACTCGTGGCTAGGTCTACACGAAATATATAGTGCATTACAAATGAGAATTTGCCTTACAAATGTAACTGACATTTGTCGCTTTTTCATTAGTTTTTCGAGTTCATATATTTTTATTTTCTTCTCGTCGATTTTAAATTATTTGGTCACAATTTATACACAGGGTACATTATCAAGCGGGGAAGATGTGGCGGTGAAAAGATTGTCTAGAAACTCACGTCAAGGTGCACAAGAATTTAAGAACGAGATCTTGTTAGTAGCCAAGCTTCACCACAAGAATTTGGCTAGGTTGTTAGGGTTTGCTTTGAATCAAAAAGAAAAACTTTTGGTCTATGAGTATGTGCCTAATAAAAGCCTTGACAACTTTATTTTCAGTACGTTTTTTCGTCTAACTCTTTTGCTAAACTTTAAATGTTTTAACATGTTTCCTGGTTGTTGCTTGTTGATTTGATATTACATCTCAGTTTTATTTCCTGATTATGTAAATGATATTCGTGGTAACTTTAATTCAAGTTTGGATCGTAAAACAATTACACTTGTGTAAAATAATTTTACACAAGTATAATCGTAAAATGAGTTCTCGTCTAGTGAACTTAATTGCTCATATATTATAGTCACATTACATCAATTTTGTGATTCATTATATGTTTCAGATCCCGTAAAACAAGAACATATAAATTGGAGTTCGCGTTACACCATTATTCTTGGAATTGCGAAAGGAATGCTTTATCTTCATCAAGACTCGGGTTTTAAAATCATACATAGAGATATAAAGGCTAGCAACATATTATTGGATGTAAATATGAATCCCAAAATTGCTGATTTTGGTTTGGCAAGGATGTTTGATTATGACAAGTCCCAATGCAACACAAGCAGGCTTGTTGGAACATAGTGAGTACCATTTATTTGTCTTAAGATAGATTTTTGGTATACACAAAGATTGTGAAGTGTTGATACGAATCACGTAAGTAAATATTTTCTATACACGAAGGGGTCTTGGCCAAGCGCCCACACGTACTTCTTGGACCACGACAAGGGTCTTGGACCACAACTTAGCATAATATTGTGCTCTAAAGTATTTTCAATCTAAAGATAAATTGACGGTAGTAGGAGTAAGTCGTACCCATAATAAGTGATTTAATCACACGTCTTTTTGTCGTTATGAATGCAACAATTTTATCGATACTAATTATACCTTATATTTGGGGATGACGTTTATAAATTTTGTACACCGTAAATAGTACTCCGTAAGGTTTATTATAGTTCGTTACAATTATCACTCACATACTACCATTGCCTCTACTATACTAGTGGCTACATGTCTCCAGAATATGTTACTCATGGGATATACTCGACGAAATCAGATGTGTATAGCTTCGGGATATTGATCTTAGAGATCATTAGTGGCAAGGTTAATTCTTCATTTCCTGAAGAAAGCTATGGCGATAATCTTGTAACATATGTAAGTTATATTTTTTTTTTTTGTGATTATTAATAATTCAGCTCCCTCTTATACATATACATACAAAGTATATACTTACCACTTATAACATTATCAGGCTTGGAAGTTATGGCAAGCGGGTAAGCCCTTGGCCTTTGTTGATACTACCATAAGAGATTCATGCTCGAGTCATGAAGTGACGAGATGTGTGCACCTAGCCTTATTGTGTGTCCAAGAGGCAGTGGAGGCAAGGCCGAGAATGGCCACGGTGGTCCTTACATTGGAGAGTAACAGTCTTACTCTTCCAGTACCAAGACAACCTGGTTTCTTCAACAAGACCATAGGAAATTCGAACATTAGCAATAATGATACTGTGATAGTTCATTCGTCAAATGATGTATCTGTGAGCGAAATTGAACCTAGGTAGTTCGATGAAAAGTCGTCAACAAATTGCTAGATAGCTTGAATGAGATTTATATACACAAATTATTTTATAGGACGTTCTTTTTACCACACTAGTTCAATTACAAATTTATGATACACAGAAATAAAAAATCATAATTCTTGTATAAAATTATTTTACGCAAGCTAAGTGTAATTGTAAAGTTGAAGTGCAGATTAGCTAAATAAACCCACCAGAATAACTGTCACCGACCATCACTTTTCATGATAAAGACATCAAGGTCATCGTTATATGTTTTATTATTGTAAAACTGTTCTACATAAGACTTACAACAAAAAAATAGTATGGTGTGAGATTTTAATTTTATTTTCATAGCCTAAACCGTGTATTTAAATTAATTAGTTGTGGCGTATTGCTGGGGTAACAGCTCAAGTCCCACATTGGAAAAGAATTTGAGCCTTGGCTAGTTTATAAGAGAGACCACTACTAAATGAGTATGCAGTCTTTTGGAAAGGAGCCCCAAAACAAAATCGCGCAGGCTTGACCCATTGCAAACACTAACATACTAACTCCACGGAGTGGCAAAGCCGTTGAGGCGGCAATTTCTTACTAAGTTCATCGTACGGTCCATGAGTTATTTCAGATGCTCCAATCTCCACATCAACCCGGGTACTCGGGTAGTTATCTCCTCATCAATCCGTCATATTTGTGACGGTCACGAGCTAATAATGACTCTTACAGCTCAACATTATCATAAATTCCTTTTTTTAAGTCAAAAGAAATATAAATAATTGTGGCGTAGGACTATGTCTTCGTCATTAGAATGGAGATCATCTCTTGACTCCGTATATCAGTAATATCACACTCATACTTTGAATTTCTTGTGAATTCAAGACCAATTGATACGTTAAATTCGACATAATCTCTACTCGTCATATACTCCGTATAATTTAAGTCCATGATGTTAACTGCTAAGTTTGCATTCGATACAATAAAAGAAATGATTGAGACGGATAAAATTTTACGGAGTATATTATGATTGAAACGGTCAGACGAGGAGTATATTACAAGCAAAAGGTGGAGAATGTTCAACAGTTGATACTTACGTATCTAGAAAGATGTTGACTGACTCCATAAACTTGTTTAACATATGCTTTTCGTCCGTCTTAATTATTTGTTTAACTTTTCTATTTTTTTTTAAGAATATTTTAGTCAAAGATTAAATAAATGATTGGGATAAATGGAGTGCTTAAAATCAAATCCGTTAGAACTAGAGAATTTGCTAAATTTGATTCCAACCCATGTCGAACTAATGACATAAGTACGTATCTAGAAATTTCGGTTTTGGATTAGTGGTCCTAAAATCACGCTTAACTTAATTTTGTCTACGTAGGAAAAGTTGAGTTTTGATTTCAAACTGAAACTCTTGACCAATTTAGATTATGTTTGGTTTAGGTGGTTTTAAAGTAGCTTATTTTAAATCGAGTCAACAAGTCTAACAACCATTAAGTTGGGTACTACTAGTGACTATTCAATCAGGTCAATTCGACTTTAAAGTCACGTTTGGATTATCGTATTCGACATTATTCAAGTTTCGGATCAAGTCAGATTTTTGCCAAATCTATCTAGTATTTGACAACAGTATAAAATACGAGCTAGTATTTGTTAAACAAAAAATCAAATCAATTTAAAACAAAATTAAGAAGGTGATCAAGAAAAATCAAGGAGTCTCTCTAGGGTTCCTATGAGAGTTTTTGTCTAAGTTTGTCTTGGTTTCCTCCTTCTTGCTCAAGGATCTCTTCTACGTCTGGTACGTAGTTAGGGTTTGCTCTTTGTTTTTTAGTTTCTCTTCCGTTCCTAACCGCGGTAGGTTGTGTTTTTTTGGCCCCGACGTCCGTTTTAGGGCTTGCACGGTGCTATTTCTTTTGATAAGTTTCAGTTTGTGGTTGGAGTTGTGAATTGAGTATGGAACACGGTAATTGTAGTAGAGGAAAAGGGGTGATGGGCGAGGGCGTTGGAGGCGCAGACCAGGCTTTTGTGTGGGATGTGGATGGCGAGGAGGCTCAGGAGGTAAGGACGGAGATGCTTATAGTCGGGAAAATCTGGGCATCGAAGTCAATTAATAGCAGGGCTGCCATTGATACGATGCTTCGTTTGTGGAACCCTAAGGGTAAGGTTACAGGTAAAGTGTTGGATGTAAAAGATAAAACCTTCATCTTTAGGTTCGATGAGGTGCGAGATAAGATAAGAGTGCTTGAGGGGCAGCCATGGCACTTTGATAGATATGTCTGGTGCTTCAATGAGCCGAGTGTTGAGGGGAAGCTATCAGATATACCGCTTCATTATCTTCCGATTTGGACTCGTATTTATGACCTCCCTCTTAGGGGTCGTTCGAATGAAGATAATCTGCGACGGCTGGGGGCACAATTGGGTCAGTTTGTGGAAAGCGATGTAGCGGATAGGCCGGAGATGGAGAGGGCGATTCGAGTACGTATTTTGCATGATATTTTGCATGATATACGGAAATCTCTTAAGACTTCTACTGAGATTCGAATGCCGAATGGTAAAGCTGATACTTTTGTGGTGAAGTACGAGAGGTTGCCATTGTTTTGTTATGGGTGTGGTGTTTTGGGACATGGGGAGAAGGATTGTGAGGATGGACCGTATGATGAAGACGAACTCAGATTTGGTGATAATCTTCGCGCCTCCCCAAGAAAGGGAGGTAAAGGCGGTGTGTCAGAGGGAAGTAGACTTGCGAGAGACTTGAGGCCAGAGTTCGAGGCGGAGTATTTGCGGAATGAAAAAGAACTTATTGAAAAATTGCAGCGATTTACCATGTCTAGTATAAGTCGAGGCAAAAAGGGAGGAGTGGAGGTGGGTGTGCGCAGTGTCCTGGTAGTGGATGAGGATGAGAGGGGTGGGAGGAGGTGCTGGGGCGAGTTGGGTGAACTTCTGCCGGTTGTGACGGGGGATAATGGGACGGGTTTTTCTAAGGGATTAGGAAAAGGGGACGTACAAGATGGTGGTAATGTGATTTTGGGTGAGAATACTGGTGGCATGGATGGGGTGGAGATGGGAATGGTGGTTTCGGAGGATAGCGAGTTGGGACGGGAAAGGGAGTGTGACCTTAGCGCTGGAGAGTTGATGGTGTTTGATGGTAGGGTTGCGGAGGGGACTGAGACAGAGGGGCTGGAATGGAGGTGTAAGGCGGGAAAGGTGGCTGGAAACGGACAAACCTGGTCGCGGCGGATGCGTGATGTAGGTTCAGGGAGTGTGGATGATTCACGAGCCCGAGACGGGCTACTAAATGATAACTGCAAAAGGATGAGGCCTGACGATGGTATGGATGTTCCTTTGGTACGTAAGAAGAATGTTGTTCACAGGGATGTGATTATATCTGAGGCGGAGGTTGACTCGGTTCAACCCCGCCGGGGCCAATGAATTGTTTGAGCCTTAACTGCAGGGAGCTGGGCAACCCCGATGCAGTAGGCGGTCTTCGGAACCTTGTCCGACGGGAGGCCCCGACTATGATTTTTCTTTGTGAGACGAAACTGAGTAGTCGTGAAATGTGTAGGGTTATTAGTAGATTGGATGGTTACACTGGTATTTCTGTTGACAGTGTTGGACGGTCTGGTGGTCTTGCTTTTTTATGGAGGCAGGAGGTGAAGTGTGTCTTGAGAGCGGCGTCTGTTCATTTTATGGATTTTGATGTTGAGATGGGGGATTTGAGCTGGAGAATTACGGGATTTTATGGGTGGCCAGCGATCCAAGATCGACACTTATCGTGGCAATTACTTAGATCGTTGGCTGAAGGTGGGGTGGGACCGTGGTTGTGTTTGGGGGACTTCAATGAGATTTTATATTCCAATGAGATGAAGGGGGGCTCGAGAGCGCAGTGGCAGATGAATAATTTCCGTGATGCTGTTGATGAAGCTGGAGTCCGAGATATCCCGGTGGAGGGGTACGAGTTTACTTTTGATAATGGGCAGGCTGGGGAAGATAATAGGCAATCCCGTATTGACAGGGCCATGGCTAACGAAGCGTGGTTTGATTTATTTCCTTTTGCTAGACTTTTACATCTTACTAGGGAATGGTCCGATCATTGCCCTATTAAGGTTGTAGGAGATGGTCGTGGAGAGAATGGAGGGAAGGGTGGTCGTCGGTTTCGATTTGAACAGATATGGGTGGGGGAGGATGGGTGTGAGGAGGCGGTCCGGAGGGGATGGGGGAGTGAGGATGATGATATTATGGTGAGTATCGCGAGGTGTGCCAGGGAGTTGGTTGCATGGAAAGGGGTGAGTATAGGGAAAATTCTTAAGCGCATTAATAAGAAGCGGGGTAGACTTAAAGCTCTCAATGAGGGGAATAGAAGTGTGGATCAAGTGCGTGAGCGGAGGCAAGTTGTGGCAGAGATTGCAGCCCTTACTCGACAAGAGGAGAATTTTTGGCGGCAGCGGTCACGGGCTATTTGGCTTAGTGAAGGTGATCGGAATTCAAAATTTTTTCATAAACAAGCTAACCGTCGGAAACAAAAAAATTATATAACAAAAGTGAGGGATGATCGGGGAAGTGTTTTTGTAGGGACGGAGGCGGTGACCGAGTGTGCGGTGGAGTATTTTGCGTCCCTTTTTAAGTCCGATGTGCCGAATGATTTTGATGATATTCTGACCGTTATTGAAGGAAGAGTGACTGGGGATATGAATGAGGGGTTAGCCGAGGTTTATACTGGAGATGAAGTGGTCTTTGCTTTGAATCAGATGCATCCTTTGAAGGCACCTGGACCTGACGGTATGAATGGCCTTTTTTATCAGACTTATTGGCACATTGTTGGTCCTTTTGTGATCAGGTTAGTCCTAAAGATTCTTAATGGGGGCCAGTTTCCGGCTAGTTTGAATGATACTAATATTGTTTTAATGCCAAAGAAGAAGGCGCCGGATAAGATGTCAGACTTTAGGCCTATAAGTTTATGTAATGTTCTCTATAATTAAATTGGTCTCAAAAGTTATAGCTAATCGGTTGAAGAAGTTTCTGGGTAACATTATTTCTGAAAATCAGAGTGCATTTACACCTGGGAGGCTTATTAGCGATAATATTTTGGTTGCATTTGAACTTTTTCATCATATGAAGAATACGAGAAGTAGTGGTGAACATATGGCTCTAAAACTTGACATGGCTAAAGCTTATGATAGGGTGGAATGGAATTTCCTGGAAAAGGTGTTGATTCGGATGGGTTTTCATGGGAATTGAATTGAGACTGTTATGAGGTGTGTTCGCAGTGTACGTTACTCAGTGTTGGCTAATGGGGAGTGCTCGTATACGTTTGCTCCGACTAGAGGATTGCGTCAAGGGGACCCTTTGTCTCCTTACTTGTTTATTTTGTGCGTCGAGGTTTTGTCTGGAATGATGCGTAGAGCGACTGAAATGGGTGTCCTCCATGGTATTAAAATTGCTCCTTCTGGTCCTAGTGTGTCACATCTCCTTTTTGCTGATGATAGCATCTTTTTTGTTAAAGCTAAGGCGACAGAAGCTAGTGAGATTATGAGGATCCTTGATCGATATCAGTTGGCGTCGGGTCAACTTATGAATTTAGATAAAACGACTGTTTCTTTCAGTAATGGGACGAGTTTAGCTAGACGACAGCAGATTGGTGCAGTGCTTGGGGTGCGTCAGGTTATGGTTCAGGAGAAGTATTTGGGTTTACCAACTGTTGTGGGGCGATCCAAGAAGGTCTTTACGACATTAATTAGAGATAAATTGAGTAAGAAATTACAAGGTTGGAGGGGTTCGTTACTCAGTAAAGCGGGTAAGGAGGTGCTTATTAAGGCAGTGGCCCAAGCTATACCTACTTATGCGATGAGTGTTTTTCGAGTTCCTGCTAACTTTTGTGATGAGATGCGCTCTCTTGTCTCTAGATTTTGGTGGGGAGCTGAGGATGGTAAGCGAAAAATCTCTTGGGTCGCTTAGAAGAAGCTTTGTAAACCTAAAAGCCAGGGTGGGATTGGGTTTAGGGATTATGAGAAATTTAATTATGCTATGTTGGGTAAGCAGGCCTGGCGTTTGTTGACTGATGATGATAGATTAATGACTCGGCTTTTGAAAGGTAAATATTTCCCACTTACATCTTTTCTTGATGCCACGGTGGGTAGTAATCCGAGTTACACCTGGAGAAGTATTTGGGAGGCTAAACCGACTTTGCTACAGGGTTTGCGGAGGAGAATAGGGGATGCGTTATCGACTTCTGTTTGGCGGGATCCGTGGATTTGTGGTACCCATTCTGGTATGGTCATTTCACCTAGGGGAGAGGCTGATGTGGGGCTACGGGTGGCGGATCTTTTAGTGACGGGGAGGCAGGAGTGGGATAGGGATATGATTGAGGCGACCTTTTTACCGTTTGAGCAGCAACAGATTCTAGCAATGCGTATTGGAGTTGTGCCTTCGGATGAGAATGGTACTGGGCTGGTGAACGAGATGGTATATATTCAGTCCGGTCTGCTTATAAGTTGTTGGCTGGCGGTAATGGAGACGAGGCGGGGTCGTCGAATGCTGGTAATGATAGGTGGTTATGGAACAAAATTTGGAAGCTTCCCATATTGCCTCGTATAAAAGTCTTCTTTTGGCAGCTTTGCAATGAGGCCATTGCCACGAAAGGTAATATATCAGCTCGTGTGGGTTCTTTTGACGGCAATTGCTCTCGTTGTGGGGACCGTGCAGAGTCGTGTTTACATGTGGTGCGAGGGTGTAGCTGGGTTGGGGGTGTCTGGTCGGGTTTGAAGCTTAAAGTGCCTGCATGCCAGGGCTTTGCTCGAGTTCGGGATTGGGTGGAGGCGGCTATGACAGATATGGGGCCGTGGGAATGTGTTGAGTTTGTGACGGGGTGTTGGGCTATCTGGGAGCGGAGGAATAAGGCTATATTTGAGGATGGGGAATGGAGAGCGGATTTGGTGGTCCGCAGAGTGTGGGATCTTGTTTGGGAGATGAGGGGGGATAGTGAGCTGAGTCATACGTTGGATAAACCTGACGCGGATAGGGGTGGATGGCAAGGATCGATTTCTGGGGAAAAGAAGGTGAACGTGGATGCGACAGTGGTGGATGGTGTGGGGATTGGGGCTGGCGTCATATGCAGAAATGAGAGAGGGGATGTAGAATGGGGAATGGTGGTGCAGAAGTCGGGTAATATGGATCCTGCGATGGCTGAAGTCGAGGCGGTCTTGGAAGTTGTTAAAGAGGCCAAACGTATGCTGGTTACTGACGTCATTATAGAGGGAGATTGTGCTACTGTGATGAATGATCTTCAAAGAAGACGAAAGGGTAGGAGTAGTATCTTTTTAGTTTATAACGATATTTATAGTTTATGTGATCAGTTCAATAACATTACTTTTAATTGGGTTTGTAGAAATAGTAATAAGGCTGCTCATGAGCTAGCCCATTGTAGGTCGTGGTTTCTAGGTACTCGTAGATGATTGGTGAATTTGCCTCCGTATTTATCTGAGGTGGTTAGTGCAGATTCTATTAATAATATTCCTTAAACCCGTTTGAGTTTAATTCAAAAAAAAAAAAAAATTCATCTCAATTAGGCAAATTTGAAATTATAATTATTGGACCGATGCATATCTAATCCATTATACCTTTTCTCAAAGCCTATGATCTAACTCCATACTCGATCCCAATACAATCCATGGCTCGATTCAGAACTTAATAATTTCGCTATATAAAAAAATGATGTGCTAAATCTCACATACAATTTTACTAAATCCCGCACATTTTCTCACCTTATTTCGAGTTTGCCCCTCCCATAAGTCCCATAACCCACCCACAGAGAAAAGACTAATCAAAAAAATAAAAAAAGTAGAAAATTCCCAAGCCAATGGACCACCATGCCCCACCTGGAAATTAACGGAGAGGGGAAATGACGGCGATGGCTGAAGGTCAACGGTGATGGTGGTTGACGGCCGTTCGTGTGTGTCTGGCAAAAGAATCTCTCTAATGTCTGTTCTTTCCGTTTTGCAATTGTGCATTGGGTTTGCAGTTAAAAGAGAATTGTCAAACAATCAAACATGTCCCAACATTTCTCTTAGGGATATTTTTGTTAGGCACTAAAACTGTTCACTCAATTTTTTTAAATTCATAATTAATCATTGTCTTCATAATTAATTAGCCTTGTAAATAGTAACAATTAGTCTTGCTTGTAACGGGTCGGATCTTGTGACGGGTAGTTTGTGAGAGGAAATGGGTAGAAGGGACAAAGGAGAGACAATGAGGGACCCCCCATGTGCTTCTCCACTCACCCTAAATGAGTTTTTTGTGAGGGAAAACGGTATCCGTCTCTTAC
>JAOWBH010143237.1:0-33055 GCA_028566215.1 Silene coronaria | reverse complement strand
ATATTTAATTGTTAAATGATCAAATTAATAATTAATTATATAAGATAATTAAACACATGACTTATAAGCATTTGTGGAACAAATGTCAAAAACCAAAATGGACCCATATAAGCCCTTATAACCGGTTTTTGGTAGAGTGTGTGACACTCCTTGCTTTGTTCATTTATTTGGTTAATGTCATGTAATGATCATGGAACATGACACCATAATCATTCACCTTATGCCCACACACTACCAATTAATTATAAGGTAAAATTTAAGCAAAATATTGGGTATTATAGGGGCCTTTTGGCCGGACCCAATGTAGGATAAATGAGCACTTGTTGCTCATTTCTACATCACTAGTTCATTCTTACATTTTGCTTACATCTCTCTAAAACATCTTTCTCTCTAATTTCTCACTAAATCTTAATATTAATACATATTACTATGTGTAGTAATATTATAAGTAATATTGAGTTGGTCTTACTTATACTATCTAGTTAATAAGATAAGTAGGAGTTTGGGAAAGGTCTTGATGCAACTTAAAGGAGGTTCTCTACCAAGGGACTTGGAGGATCATTCTAAATTATTAAGCTCAAGAACAAGATTAGTAGGTGACTAATCTTGTGCCCAAAATTTCATTTTTATCAATGTAAGGAAAATATTTTTTTTTCCTTTACTTTTTTTTTTTGTCATGCATTCACTAGATCACATAAAACATAATTAATGAGTTAATTTTTTATCTAATTAGAAAGTCTAATTAGGGTTTAAGAAACCAACACAGTTTGTAGGACTCGTCTGAGCCATTAGATGAAAATTTCTTTTGGAGGGTGGAGATTACATTGCTTAGCTTATAAAAGCAAGTCTCCAACCAAATGTAAGGGCAGATTTGTTGAATTGAAAACTAAGTTAAGCTAAGTGCTTTCTTAACATTCATTACTTAGTGCTTGAATTTTCCATTACTAAGTGCTTGGGGTTGAATAAGGTCCTTGCTTAGTGTTTGATCTTGTTCTTAGTCTTAATTCTTGACTTAGTGCTTGAATTAAGTCATATCCCCTTTCATTTCAAACGAAAACAACAACAAAAACCGTGATATTCATAATCAATTTCGAGCAATATTTCAATTAAAATTAAAACTCAATAGTTTTTTCCAACATATTAACCCTTTTCAGCTAGTTTTACCAAGCATTTTACAATTAATCAACTACCTTATCAATTTTCAATTTTTAGCTAGTTTATCAGGTTTCAGGTAACTTTTTAATCGGTTTTACCAACAAGAGCCTTAGTTGATTTAAACTGAACTTTATAAGAATTGAAATTAAGTTCAAATAACCGGACCGAGAAAAGGGGTCTAAAAGTAAGGGGATCCGAATTTAGCAAATGAGTATTCAACACTAGAAATCGGGCCAACCCGAACGCATTTCATCCCTCAAATCCCCAATTCCACAAGCCTCCTTTTCCTCAAAACCCTCACAAAACCCTGAAACAACTAACAACCCAGAAAAACTAACCTTCAATCATCCATCAATGGCGCCCAAAGATGAAGCCATGAAATCAAATAAAAGGAAAAGAGTTGGTGATAAAGGAGCAAAACCAACCCAGGAATTGAAGAAGAAATCAAAGCTTATTAAACCCATTAAAGCTGATTCTTTGAAGAAAGAATCAAAGGTTTCAGCTAAACATGATAACAAGGTGTGTTTATCTATCTGGGTTTTGCTAAAGTTATAAATTTGTAATCTTTGCTGTTTTTCTTAGAATTATGTTATGTTTTTATGTATTTGATCTTGTTGGGATTGTTTGGAACTATAGAGATTTGTTTTTTCTGATTGAAAAATGAGTATTTTATGTCTTTAGTTGTATGTTGAAGTAATTTCATCTTGTGGGGTGTTTTGAATTTGCAAAAACTTGGAACTTTCTGATTAAAATGGGATTTTTTTTACTGGATTATCCCTATTCTGAATTAAATATTGGATGTTACTCGGAATCAATTCAAAGGGTCGGACACGGGTGCATACCCAAGGGTTGGACTCGGTTGTTTTATGAAAAGTTGTGAAGTTTTTAGTCTAAAATGAATTGTCCGAGTGTAATGGAAATGTTCAAGTGTCATACATGAGCTCATATGAAGAGTCGAAGTAACAAGTCGTTTGTTAATAACAGCTAAGGTTATTGCATTGATTGGATTTTTCTGTTGAGAATTTGAGCTAGATTAGGTTTTAGGTTATTTTGAAATCTTTCATTTTATTGCTGGGTTTGTGAATTTTAGTATTTGACTAATGTTGGTTTTGATCGTAGTTTGCTTGGAATATTGATATGTGATTCTATTGTTTGTCATTTGTGTGATTGCAATTTTGTTTTTTATCTTCGCTGAATTTGAATGAAAAATGTACGTTTCTAACATATACTCCATGATTCACTTGAACTGAAGAAGGAAACGAAACAAGAGAAGCTCATTAAACCTACTTCTGCCAAACCAAAGCCCTTGAAGAAGATACACGAGGTTTCAACTAAGGATGATAAGTCAAAAAAAGAGATGCGTCTGATTGCCAAGGTTCGGACTTTTTGATAAATATTTTCCTCTCTTGGGCCGGCTGTGCCTGGTTTTAATTTCTTTGATCGACTGTATTTGAAGTTGGAACTACTATTGCTCTTTTCGTTTTTTTGGGAAGTAAGGGTTTTTATTTCTATTATTGATTATTGATTATTGACTAATATCCGTAGTAGGTTAGTTTGAATTCATTTCATTCTAATGCAGTATGCTTGAAATGTAGATTTTTAATTCAAATGTCGGTTTGTAATGCTCTTGTCACAGGAGCGGACCGAGGTGAGGAAGAAGAGGAGAAAGCCACATTATATATTGGAGCAAGTGAGCTATTTTCTTTCTAACTTGTCATTAATTTAGTTTATTTGCTATCAATTTTTTCTCTCTTTTGTAGAAGTAGGACTGGTGGTCTATCCAACTTGATACTTTGTGGAGAACTGATGTAAACAATTGAATTAGATTGGATCCTTCTAAATTGCTATTTGACTCGAGGAACTATGGATAATTGGATAAATGAGCTATAATTCCCATAGTCGAGTGATGGTAGCAGTTGCTAACCCTTCTTAGTTATTTGTGGACATTTCGATTGTTTATTCTCTGGGCATTTGTGCTCTCTGATCTGTGGAAGTTATGAATATTTTTTAAGATTTGCGATCCATGGACATGTCATGGTCATTGGTGAAAGTGGTGCGTTGTTACGATGAACTTTCATGTTTTGTTTGACTAGCAATATTTGCTAATTTTTTGGTTAAGGAAAACAGGGGACATAAAGTGAAATGGTTTGAATCACCTTTTTTGTTTCCAGTTCATAGGATGTAGGAAGCCTAAACGATTCTTGAGCTATAGAGTATGATGGAATAGAGCAAAATGGCTAAACTATTTCCACTTCTTCTATTATAGAGTATCAGTTGTTTGATGGTATTTTTAGCAAACACGAGTCATCATGAAGCAAGACTGCAAGATCTCTATGTTTTAAAAAAGAGTGAATGAACATTCAACTCTACTTACCTCCTATGTTACTCGGACTCGGTTAGAAGGGTGCGTACCCAAGCGCCGGACTCGGCTGTTTTATAAAAAAATTGTCAAGTTTTTGGTCTAAAATTAAGGGTCGGAGTGTCATACCAATGTACAAGTTTCAAGTGTCGGACATGGGTACACGGGGTCATATGGAGTGTCGAAGTAACATAGCTTACCTCGACATATAAAGGGCACTACACTGATGTTGTAGATTATGAGTATCAAGCATGGTGCTTCATTCAGAATCCTTTAGGATATTGACAGTTATTTTAATTTATACGGGCGGGAATGTGTTGTAGGCCTTGTAGCTAGCTGTTTTAAGCTTTTGGCTAATTTTTTTTGTAACGTTCTTATAGGATCTTTCACTGTTGTGGGAGAAGATGAGGCGTCGTAATATAGCCAAAGAAGAGAGATCAACGTATGTTTCTGACAGCAAGCTCACTTTAGTCTCTCATGTTCTGTTTTATGCATGTTCATTTTTCCACCAATTGTGATTAGGTTTGTAACTGAAGCACTGAAAAAAATGAAGGGCAAGATTCCAGAGATTGCCAGCTCTCATATCTCGTCACGTGTCTTGCAGGTATTTTGTGCTCTTATTCACCCACTTGCAGCTATTTTATGTTACCGCTTATTGGATATTTCCTTGATTAAAATTTTTTCAATCTTTTGTTTTCTGTTATAGACATGTGTTAAATACTGCTCAGATGCTGAGAGAGATTTAGTATACGAGGAGCTTCGACCACATCTGCTCACTCTATCCCTAAGTACCTATGCAGTTCATTTAGTTACCAAGATGTTTGACAATGGTATGCCTATTGCTTTCGATAAAATGATCAGATCAGAATTAATTGTTTTACAGGCCTTTCATTGACTAAAGTTCTTATCTCATGAGTTGCAGCCTCTAAATCTCAGCTGCCTGGTTTGATTTCACTACTTCATGGGAATGTTGCTCGACTACTAAGACATAGTGTTGGATCTATTGGTATGTTTTTGTCAAAATTGACCACATTTTTTAGCTCTGCTTTCAAATGCTTATGTGAAATTGTCTTATCTTCCATCATGCTGAATGCTACATCACTCATACTTTTTGAGTTACCTCTCTTACCTGTGTCCCATAATCACCACTTGGACATGCGTATGACACTTGGCCACTTTATAAGCCAAAATCATCAAGAATTTACTTGAGGTACAACTGTAGAAGAGTCTCACATGTAGATATGCACCCAAACTTAGTCCGAGTAATATAGGCTGAAAGTGAGGCACACCAAACATTTAATTTTTACGCAACAAATATATTATGTCCGAGTCTGACATGAAAGGAAAGGCTTAGGAACAGCCCTCTGTTAGGCATTATACCTAAAGGGGGCAAAGTTCATGTTTGTCGTTTTTGCTGTGCTCGTATAATATAAATTATTCCACGCATATCTGATGTGCTGGTAGTGGCATCTGTCACATGTTTGTAATTGTATTTCTAATTTTTTATAATTGTTAATCTCTTGTCTTTCAGTTGTTGAGCATGCTTATCAGATTGCAAATGCAATTCAGAAGCGTGAACTTTTGATGGAGCTGTATTCAAAGGAGCTACAATTATTCAAAGACTTGGCAAATATGAAGGAGACTAGGTGAGTTTCAGTCCTGCGTAGTAAAAAGATGTTGGCTGTTGGTGGTGTGTGAGGGTTTAGCTTATTATCACTGTACTTAAGTACATGTATTCAATTATTGTTCAGTACTATACTGATTACAAAATGTTGCTATATGTGTTTACTACTTACGGATAGATGAATGAGATTCTTATACGGATGTTCTATTGTGCAACAGGATAGTAGACATAATTTCTAAGTTAGGCCTAAGAAAATCAAGTGTTTGCCGTCATATGACTGGTGTCTTGCAATCAATTTGGGAGAAGGGAATAGTTGATCATTCAATTGTTCACAGAGCCTTGATTGAGTACCTGAGCATTGCTGATAAGGTAGCTTCTAGTTCACCTCAAGTCCTCAACCTTGTCGATGAGCCTTATGCTTTTACATTCTGTCCTTCCGAGTGTTTTTGTGCTTGTATCACTTTCTTCCTAACTGAGTGAGTGCAGATGTCTGCAGAGGAGGTTGTCAAACAGCTGTCTGGACCACTCCTTGTTCGAATTATACATACAAGGGATGGGGCAAGAATCGGCATGCTTTGTGTCAAGCATGGCGGTGCTAAGGTTTGTTAACTTAATTCTCGTAATGAATTTGATGGATCTAATGGAACACAGACACCACTGTATCAGATAAAACTTACTTTTTCATGCATATTCATTTTTACTGTCGCTGTAGGAAAGGAAGAAACTTCTTAAGGCAATGAAGGAGCACATGGGCAAGATTATCCATGATAATTGTGGAACCTTGGTATGTACTTTATGCTTTTATTAGTTCATGTCTATGATAATTGTGGAACCTTGGTATGCATGTCTACAAATTCCAAAATCCATGTCAGGTAGTATGGACTGCAGAGCACTGCATTCTTCAGTGTCCTAATTGCCTTTTCGTTTGAAATTTTAATTAGTGCTTACTAATAACCTCACTTAAAAGAGAGATAAAACGCCCTAAGGCCTAACCTACTTTACCTTTTCAGGTGCTGGTGTCTGTTCTATCTAACGTTGATGACACAAAACTAGTTACCAAGGTTTGTCCTATTCTTCTTCTGTTTTTTCCCTCTTTTGTGTATATTTCTATTTGAGGATTAATGGTTTATCTTTTGTTCATGCTTTATGTTTGCCTCAAACAGGTTCTCATTCGTGCGCTACAGTCAAACTTGAAGGAAATCATCTTGGACAAGGTATATTACTCCATTCTTTTTATTGATCAGTATACATGTACTTATTTGTACTTATGGTTTTGGTTAAAAAAAAGAGTAGCTTCCTAGGCCCTAGCCCTCTCCAGGGTTAGGCCCAAACCCGATGGCGGTGATTCCATGGGAGTGCAGGACCAATAATCTCTTGCTCTATTGGGAACCAAGCCACAGCTGCATCATTTTCTTTGATCGATTTTGTTAGCATTCAAGCTACACCTAATGATGAAATCCTTGAATATTTTTTCTTTTGTGATACAGAGTGCGAGACGTCCATTGTTACAATTGCTACAGCCATACTGTCAGCGTTATATTAGTCCTGATGATCTGGCCTGTTTAAATGCTTCAATTCCTTCTCTTTGCTCCAAGGCAAGTCAATTATCGAGTATTTTCTTTTGGAAGGCTTTTGTTTGGTTTTGGTTAGTTGTAAGTTCATTATAATTCCTTAGTATATTTTCCAACAGGTTCAGAAAGAATCTTGTGATGATGATGGCGATGATGACATGCCAGTAAAACCTGCCAATGATAACAAAGATGATTTGAAGAAAGCTGAGTCCGATGACGAAACACCTCCTTGGGAAGCTGATGAAAGCATGGAACCTGAAGAAGATACTCCGTTGGCTGAGGGAGGTAAAAAGGATCCTTTTCTTCGGAGGCAAGAATTGCTTGTGACAAGTGGGCTTGCTGAGGTTTGTTTTTTTTTTTTTTTTTTTGGGGGAAATTCTCCCATATTATTTCCTATCTTAAGCTTTTTTGGGCTAGTTGACTCGACATTTTGTGATTATATATGTCTGTATGGAAATGTACTTATATACTGGATTTCTGTTTTGGCAGAGTCTTGTTGACATATGCATCGATAATGCAGAAGAATTGCTGAAGTCAAATTTCGGGAAAGATGTCGTTTATGAGGTAAATTAGTGCTTCGTTTTATTGCCTTCCTAGTTTCTATAATAATCCACTCTTTTTTTATGATTATATTTTCTGTATTCCTGTTCTCCACAAAGTTTTCATAGAACTTAATCAGGGTTAAGACTTAAGAGTATAGACTAAAAAGTTGTCTATTACCACTTATCTCAGGTTGCTACCGGGGGCGCCGATGGAATTCTTCACCCGACATTGGACGACAAGTTGACAGTCTTGTATGAGAAAATAGCAAGTCTTGCATTCGAGTCCAAGTCAGATGAATCAGAGCACATTCTCGAAAACTTTCACTCTAGCAGAACTATTCGGAAACTCATCTTAGACTGCTCAACCTTTGCTTCAGTTTTATGGAGTAAAGCCCTGAAAGGGAAATGCAAGATTTGGGCCCAAGGTCACAGGTAATTGTTAGCATCTTTCTTTTCCTCGTTGTATTTATTTCAGTACAAGAATTCATTCTGATATAACATTTTGGTGAAAGCGCAGTTCGAAGGTTGTTGCAGCTTTTATCGAATCATCAGACTCGAAGATTCGTGAGCTAACAAAGAAAGAGTTGCAGCCTTTAGTAGATGATGGCCTTCTTAAAATCCCGGTCGCAAAACCCATAGACAAATAGTCTGAGGCTTGACTTCAGAAGAAGAGGACTGTGAAGGAATGTGTATGTTTAAAAACACAACTAAGTTTACTACTCCTTCCATTTCAATCGGAAAGACTCATACGACTTTTTTTTCCCCATCAATATATCAAATGAGGCTTCTTTTTCGAGATGGAGTGAGTGCTATTTTTGCCCCTTGAATGTTTTTTTAGTCCCTTGAATGTCGAAGACACTTGACATTCATTTTTGGTTGTAATGAATTATCTGAACTTGATCGGTTATAAATTATCAAGATAATAACAACAGTTTACAGAAAAATCATTTTCATTCCTGAAATCGTGAGCATATGTCAGCTAGCTTAGCTCACGATCTTGAGTCCGTAGCATCATTGTTCTTGTAGCTCGAGTAACGTTTTGGTTATTTGATGTTACAGTACGGATGCTTGACGGCATAATGCTTATGTTTTGACTGAAGCAATTTAAGATCTCTTCAGCTTAAACAAAGAATAATATTCAAAATCGTATTAATAATGTGGTCTAAAATTGACTGCTAAGAGCTAACACATGTAGAGTTGATATTCAGGTTTCTGGAGTTTGTTCTGAGCTCGAAAATCGGCTTCTCACATCTATTTCTTCCATCATAATTCAAATCCACATTCTCTTTTTGCATGCTCCAGGTATTAGCAGCTTTCTTGTTGATAAACTGTGGAGTTCTTCTATGAGGGTAGCCTACGTTCGCATAATTCGATGGATCAAAAACCGGGTACTCGTCTTTCGATGCTCGATTAAACCTCATACAGTTCTCTATTACCCTGGCTTCCTCTTTTAGTTTCTCTCTAAGAACCCCGAAATCATTCGGTATTTCACGGGACGTCGGAGTTTTTCGTGAGCCAGTCTCGTGCTTAGGAAAGGGTGCCGTTTGATGAGAGGGTGAACCAGTAGGGTGCGACGTCCGGTTGCATTTGGTACACCGATTCCTCCACCTCTCTAGGTTGAAGGAACTTCTCCTTGCATTATCAGAAAGACATTTGTATGCCTGCACATTTTAATGCATAATTATATATTACTACTTCTTTTGTGTGTTCACGGGCTAATATTATCCGTTAAATTAGCTGACATTTGTTAATTAGTGCATCCATTTATTAACCGAGTTATTGACGTGTTTCGAACGACAATGTACATCTAGTACAGTTTATGAGCAATCACCATCAAATTAAATCTCTATATATGATGCACCCAGAAACATTGTTATAGGTTAACATACTTGCGAGGACAATTTAGATATCAGTTACAATAATAGTCTCGTGTAAAACCGTTGTACGATGTATTAACGATTTTATAATAACTTATTCACATCAAGAATTCTTACCAATAATTAAGTATATACAACTAAATAAGTACTGTAATTAGTTATGTAAACATAATTATCTCGAGACTCAAAACCATAAAATAACAAAATAAAAACAAGAAAATAAGTTAGAATGAAGACAAAATATTAATAGAAGTGTTGTAACCTGGGAAATGAGCTTGAACGAGAATTCTGCCTTGGGATGTTTGTTCTTGTCTGGATGTAACAGCAACGCTAATCATACATAAATACTTCCTCCATTATATATTATATTATACTCCAAAACGCTCTATTTTAACCCTAACTTTACTGTTTTTCAATATAGTCTTGTGTAAGACCGTCCGTTATATAACAAACGACCAGCATAATAATAATAAAGAGTAGTTAATTTAATAGTTATAGTCATTTAAATCAGTGCATTATATGGGATGAGGGCTTAAGTAAATACCATGCAACGGTTTCATTTGAGTTTTGGTGAACTTGTTTTCGCATTAAATATTTCACATTTGCACTAACTTACAAATTAAATTTGTAATTGCACCATACAATAATATGTTGTTGAACATATTGTGTATATAGTCGATAACAGGTCGCAGGTTTAAATTCTCATCCCCATTATTGTAGTGCCCCATATTATTAAAACAAAAGATATCGAGAATAACTACTTTTATAAGAGTATTTACGTAAAACAGCATACGGGTTACAACCGGCTTACACAAGTTATTACAAAATTTGTATGCATACCAAGTTTATGATATTGCTTCCTAATGGTACCACTGCTTGCATCTTCTTCTACCTGCCATTATCAAATCAAATAATATAACATTATTAATCATATATACTGTATTTAACAAATTCCATCAAAAATTATAAAAAAAAAAAATGAAGGAAAAATAGAAATGCTTACTCTAAGAATTAAGTACCAATCAATGAACGAAGGAGATTTAATATTAATGTTATTAATGCGATTAAGATGAATGCAAGAAGAATAATTATGAGAATTTTGGTAAATGTTGAAAGTGTCAATGGCTAACTGAGATTTAATATCATAATTAGTGTGTGAATCTTGATGTTTTACTCTAAACATTATATTATATATTTGAAATGTATAATATATAAAAAAAAATGGTGAAGAAATGTTCTAAGAAAAAAAAGAGAGAGAAAAGAGGGTGAAAGTGGAACGGTTAAGAGAAATAAGGAAAGAGTATTTGAATGATGTGTTTGGAATTGGAATTGGAATTGGAATTGGAATTGGATTAGTTAAACTCATTGGCAATGTATTTGTAACAAACAAAAACCAAATTAGTGTATTAATTAGTATCGAGTAACTAATTAATCTTTGCCATAACCCCTTTTTAATTAACTCTTTTTTTATTTATTTTACCATTTATGGTCTTTTGTGAGATGAGAAATCGATGGGCTGTATATCTGGTGTATTAAGTTATTATACATCAAGCGAACGAGAATATTGTTATTAAAAGTTTATTTCGCGAATAACTGTATGTAGGATCTAAGAGAATAAAGTAGGAGAAAAGTTTGATCTAATTGGCTATGTGCTTATGTTGTATTGACTATAATGTGGTACAATCGATATCTCATAGAATTCTTTCTCGTGAAACATAGAAATTTTGCGATTTGCAATTAACAAAGTATGTAGTAGATGAGAGAATGATAATTTGCATGTAAACGAAGAGATCTTAAGAATGAAATCATTTCTTTGGAGAATTTATGCGATTCTTGATTTCTTAGAGTTGGACTTTATTCTATGGGAGGAGATTTACAATTAATATTAATTGAGCTATAGTGACGCTTTAAGAAGATTAAAAATCTAAAATATTTTGCTGTATTAATTAAGCAACTCAAATCATAAACGAAAGCAAGGTGCAAGGAGAAGTCCTTTCACGAATCTATAGACATTGGACGATCTTAGAGGCATAGAGCACAAAAAAAAAAAGAGTATTACTTTCAAACCGAATAAGCTACAAATACACAAAAATAAGCTAGTCAAAACTTTGACAAATTAAAATGAGCGTATTTGTCTTTTCAAACAGAGCTTAAAAAAAAAAAAAACATATTTCCAAAAGAAAGACTGCAATACGAAACAAGTTGTAAATATGATGTTGTTAGTGGTTAGTGAATACTTTGATCATCTTTGATTATGCAGTTGGGGCAGGCAGCTTTGTGTGCATGAATTCATAGAGATTGTATGCTCCAATTCAATTCTACAAATACTACGTACAAAGTATTGATTATCATTGTAGAAGGAAGCAGCTATGCTTAAGGCTGACACGTGTTACCTGCTGCCTCCACTAAATGCTTGCCATTCATTCATTCTATTACTTCACTCTTTAACAGTTGGTGTGTTTTTATTGAAGATGTCTTCGTCTCGTCTAGTGGTTAAGACGGTTGTCCAGTGGGACACTAGGTCTCTTCCAATCTCCCGCTTCTTACGTTGTAATGCCTTTGACACTTATTTGACACCATTTGTGATAATAGTTAGTGTGGTTTACCTTTGTTTGGAGCTGGATATTTTCTGAATGGTTTTCAAGTACATACATTTATTCCCGAAATTGCAACATACATTTTCAAGTACATAATTTCATCAAATAAATAGAGCCTACATTTAGGCAAAAGTTCACATATATTGTAGATTTCTAATTTACAACTATATAATAGGATCCTTAGCCTCTTCTTACAAGACCGGAATATGAACCTGCAAACCCGTGTATTCACGCTTACTACCGGAAGAACATACATACATTGTCGTCTCATACAATCTGGTCTTATATGGGAGACCGTCTCATACAGTATTCACAGATTTTGAACAAGGGGAGGAGGGGTGAAGGTACAAGCAAATGGCTGAGATGTCATCCATGGCTATACAAGGCCGCTTAGATTTCCAAGCACTAGCAGCATATTTTACAAGCCTCTTAGCAGAATGTTCCCTAGTTGGTGCCGAACTAACAATCTGCACTGCTTCTTCATTGGAGATGACATCCCAAACCTACATTAAACAAAAAATGACCATCAAAAATTTGTTTGAAATATTAACATGGATGAGCTTATATGAAACGGTCTGATTTAATCATAGAGCTAATGATTTAGTCTCACATAGAAACATTTTATTCAAGTAGGCAATAATCGATAATCGACACCATCCTCTAACATACAAATTTGAGCTATCAAAATATCCATAGCCTCGCCATATACTGAATTTAATTATGATGTATTACAGTAATGATTAGGAAAAGTAGGATAGGTAAAATACTTTGCAACAATAATGCTAAAAAGAAGAAATCTCGCATAGAACATTTTACTATGAAACATGAATATTCTAATATTCTCTACAGTCTCTATATTAGAACTCAACATTGGAATGATATTTTTCCATCTCATTTATATCGTCACCCTTTTAATCTAGTGATCTACTAATGTCAACTCTAACCATTCATTTTACCAAAAATATAGGTAAAGATATCACTCTATAATGGATGTTTGTCATGTTTGATTTACCAAAAACCCTAGAATATACTCGGTATTATCATTTTTATAAAGTTGTGCTGTAGATCTAGCATATTGTACATTTACCAAAACTATTATGTCTCATCGGGTTTCTTACATTTTTTTCGAGGAATTTGTTCAAACGTGAAGAACCTGATTGAGGCACATAGATAGCTAAAAGGCTACCCCGACTATGGTAAGATAATTGCGCAAAGTTATATCACTTGACTACCAAAGTCAAATGGGGGCAAGAGAAATGGGATAAAGGCCTGAGACTTCCACAATGTAAAGTAACAAAGTTTAGAGGGTGATAAAACTGATAACTTACCCCATCTGTAGCCAATATAACAAATTGGTCATTAATGTCGATATGCCTCAGCATCACTTGAGGCTCAGAAATAAGACCATACTTTTTCAAAGAATGATCTCCTAAAGCTCGTGATAGTGCCAGCCCTGGCCCTTTATTTGGTGGCCACACCCTATAAACCCCTGCTTCATCATCTGAACATATTACTCGCCCTCCCGATCGTGCTATCCTATCTGCTTCCTCTGCAAATCGCCAAAAGAAGAGTAAATGGTTAACTTAACCTGACCAGCTAGTCTTGTATGAGAGTGTCTATTATATAGTTAAATATTCTTTGCACATAAAAGAGCATCTTATATTAGAATTTGAACATTACCTGGTAAGTTGGGCTTTAAATCAACCGTCAGCTGAACTGGTATCAAATTTCCGTCTTCATTAGTTGTAGCCAAGACAGCCCGAGAGTCGCCAACATTGGCCAGAGTAAGAAAATCACCCTGATTCATGCATATGAGAACGTGTATTGCAAATTTGCAACCTCTTACACAGGAGCATATGAACAAGTATACGATTTGAAAATGAATGATATTATCATGCAATTAATTCTCCCCCTGCCCAAAAAGAAAGGGAAAAAACACGGAATTTTAAAAATCCAAGTTCCTCACCGCTATACATTTAGATAAAATCATAGATTTAAAACTCGGTTTAAGACAATCTCGGAATCCCACTTAAATAAAGAAGATTTTGCTGTTACCTGTCTCACAATTGTCAAAGCTGTCGTCCCACTATCAAATGAGTCAATTCTACGATGGTGCTCAAGTTCTTTATCAATGGTAGAACAAGTCCTAGAAAATATTTGCTTCCATATGTGAAATTTCTTGGTCTCACAGGTTTGTTGATTCAATTTTGGATCAAGATCAATACTAAGCGAATGCACGCCAAGAATTTCTTGCCAATTGCATAGCAATAAAGTAGGCAGAAATTTGCTGACCCATTTAGCAACAAAGTGACCCCAGGCACCATGGCCATCATAAACACCACAGAAAGTCATATCTTGCTGATACCCAAACTTCTGCATATGTAACACAATCCATCACGAAAAGTATTCGCAAAGAGATTTATCTCATTTTTAACTCCAAATTAAAGACAGTAAGACGAGATAAATGATTTAGACATACCTCCCAAACTGTCAAGCAGTCTTGATTAAGCCCCTTTTCACCCTTTTTGGTAAAAACCGATGCTACATGTTTGCACCTTGAGGATGTTTCACCAGGACATCTTAGAATAAGATGATTCTTCTTCGCTTCATCAGCCAATGTTTCAGCAGCTTCCCTTCCCTTATCAGTCTTAACAGTACTTCCCTTAAATGAAACACTCTTTGCCAGACCCTCAAACAGTGAGGAAAATTGCACCATGCTTCTGCAAATCAACTATTAGTCATTAACATCAATCACTTAGCTTTTGACTTATAAAGACGATAAGCATTCCTGACTAGAAAAGACGCTAAGCAAACGTATTCAGAGGCAGGAAAAAAATACAGATGCTTAGTGTATGAAACAAATGAAAGATTCTCTTTTTAACCCATCAATGTACGAAAGAAGTGTTAAGGCAACCATTAGCACAAAATAAATGGACATTAAACTCTTAAAATCAACGATGCTGAATGTTTTTTTTTTTTCTTTGGGTAAAAGTGTAAAACATATGCCAAAAAAAAATAATTCTTGCATCACATAACTACCATGCATGTTACAATAGCACGAAAGCTTTATAAGAGAGAAGCACAAGATTACCAGATTATCACTAAATGCAACTCCTTTAAAGCTTATCAACAATAGTTTACCAATCAGTACTTTAACAATCCCCCGTAATCAGATCTCACGACGTGTTGCAGCGTAACCTGGAACAAAATTGCTTACAAACCGTATTGTGTAAACGTCTTCTAATTCCTGAAGTTAGTCGACAAAAAACATATGAACGGTTAACAATGACTAATAAAATTTTTACGTTCTTGCGTTAAAACTCTTAAAAGCGACGCTTCTGCAATTAAGCATGTACTGGAATGAGGTCTTTCTATAGAGAGCAATTTTGGAAGTTATAAGCACTACCTAATCACTTTACATTATTTTACCGAAAGTCGGTTTATTGAAAATGACCTTTGTTGAGATGACATTTAGGCTTATTTAAATCAGGTAAGTGGAATAAGCTCACAAGGAGGGGAATATAATATGAGTATGGATGAGTTTAATTAATCATAAGATAAGTTCCTTAGATTGACATAGACATTTTAAACGGGCACACTGCCCTCACAGAATGATGCAGCTGCAGTAGCTAACGTACTGTCAAACTATATCATCAACACGGCAGTTCCTAGAAAGCTAATTTAATTTTTTCTTTGCACTTAAACAATATCCTGGATTTGAATAAGAAAAACAAGGCTGAAACAAGGCCAGCTGTCTCTCAGACAAATCATTTTGTACAAGGTTGGACCAGTTTAATTTAAAGGAAACTACACAGGTGTTTACATGGAAAATCTAGTGGATGCAAAGCTATCATAGCAGGAATGCCAATCAATTTCTTATTGGGGAAGTGGTTGAAATGGTAAGAGCACGATCATATCAATTACTGAATACTAATGAGTAAAGAAACGCCGCCAAGAAAAATCGGGCCGCTCATTTTATTTTAGTTATATAATGACGAATACCAAATTGCATCAAATATTCAAATGGCCACTAAATTAAAAAATGACTATTAACATAATGAACTCGTCATTGGAAACTACTTGCATTAATAAATTCAATTAAACGAGTGTCTTATTTGTAAGTTACAATATATTATTCCCTTGTTCCCTCGAATACTTGTGAGGGTAATTTGTAAAGAGAACACTGATGTACGGAAATGCTGTGGTGACAGACGAATTGTCGAATAAGGGGAAAAAAAATGCTATGTAGTTGATAAAGATGGGTGGAGGGAGTACCAGCTGATTGATGGTAGTTGGTAGCATGGTATTATGCTACATGGACGCTTCATTTTAACGTGTGTCGCGCATAGGATATTGGGACTTTCATACAAACACGACATTCCAACACCTCGGCTAGTAGTCAAGGCTAGTAGTCATGTCGCATCGGACACTAATTAAGCCAGACTGCCAGAGTGATGTAGCATGTTGCTAGGTTGAATGATGGCATACTGAATAGGTTCACCAATAATCACCACAAGTGCAATTTCCATCTAGAAATGTATGGTATCTGCTGACATCTCTCACAATAATCTCCTTTTCCAAAATCAAGCTGAAGTACTTAAACGCTTCATGACAATCCCTACATATTCTGAGATTCTTTAAAATTCTGAGAGGCTTCCCAGGAGGAGCTGCACCACTTACCACCCCAAATGCCAATGCCAACTTCTCGCTGTGATACGAAAGTCCTTCTCTTTTCTCTCCTTCTTCTACATCGTGATACATTTCACTCCAATTTGGAACATAACCAAGTTTACCAATTTCGTTCAGGAGCTCTCCAAGTTTTGAGTAAACTTCATCTATCCTATTATGCTTACCATCCCCTGCCACGAAAACATGCACTTTTCCACGTACCTCAATCCAACTCTTCCCGCTTTCCTTTCTCACCCTCAAATTATTCATCTTCTTTCTGATTTCCAAAGCTTCAGAACGTCTCCCTAATGCTGAAAATGTATTAGCAGCAATAACATAGGCAGAATCATCATATGGGTCGATCTCCAATAGTCTCTTACTCATCCTCCAAGCAGTTTCGGGAGCACCATTCGCAGCACTAGCCGACAGTAGAACCCGCCATACTCCAGCATCCGGCTTGAATGGCATTGTCATTGCAACCCTCTCTGCATCATCTAACCTCCCAACTCGGCCCAATGCACCCACTAAGCACGTATAATGCTCTAACGATGGTTCCAATTTGTAATCAACTTTCATCATACTGATCCACTTTTCAGCCTCATCAGCCAATCCTGCATTATACAACGACGTTAGTACAGCTAAAAAGCTGTAGTCATCAAGAATAAGTCCCCGCGATTCAGCCAACCTAAACAACTCGATAACAGACAATTTGTCGCCTTGATGAGCATACGCTGCCATCATCGCATTCCACCCTACAATGTTCATATCAAACAATGATTCATCAAACACCTTCCTCGCCTCAGACACCATTCCACACTTCCCATAAGCGGTAACCAATCCTGTACTCACATAAACAGCCTTATTAATACCAGTTACAATCCCATGACCATGAATCACCCTACATTGTTCCAAAGCAGCAAGCTCAGCACCAGCAGTCAACGCCCCCGAAACACTATACACAGTCGAACCCACTCCACTACCCACCATTTCAGCAAAAACACCCAAAGCATCAACCGGATGACAATTCCTCGCAAACCCAACAACCATAGACGAAAAACACACCTCATCTCTCACAGGCATTTCATCAAACACCTTCCGTGCATGATCAGCAGCCCGACATTTCATATACAAATCAAGAAGCGCACACCCACAAAAGGGCTGTAAACACAAGGCAAGCTTAATTGACAAAGAATGCAACTGCTGCCCAAACGAAAGAAGACATAAAGAAGCACAAGTCTTGAAAACAGAGGCTAAAGTCCTTTGATTCGGGCGAGTCGGGTGTCGAAGCATGGAGATGAAATGGTGGAGAGACAATGGGGAATTGGGGTTTCCGGAGATAAGGGCAGTCCAGGAAACGACATTGGGAGATGGGATTTGATGGAAAACAGAAAAAGCTTTGGAAAAATGATGGGATTTTGAGTAGAAAGTGATGAGTTTGTTGAATAATGGAAGTGAGTGTTGTTGATCAAGTATGTGCGATGTTTTGATTAATTGAGCGTGGAAAATGCGCGGGTCTTTTTCCATTTTTGGAATTGTTTAGGTTGTTTCAAAAATATGTGACGATTCATATATTTCCATTTCCTGCTTGCCAGAGGTATGGTGGTTGTGGTTGTCGCTTGTCTGTCAGTTACTCAGTTCGATGGAGTTGATCCAACATCTCAAAATAACTCCCGAAATTGACCAAACCCAATGTTACTCGCATTTAAGTGACACGAAATAACTTAATTAAGTAAAATTTATGATCCGAATTGACCCAAAACGTCCCACAATGACCCGACTCGAGTTGACTTGATCTAAAGTGACCCGACCCGAAAGTCACTTGATAAATTATTGACTGAAATCACTTGATTAGATGAATTCCGACCCAAATGACCCATTTGTAAAGGTCTAGTTGTCACTAAAATATGGCAAAACCTATCTGTGCCTAAAAAGACTCGCCTGGGATTCGAAATTGATCAAATTATAATCCCTAAATGTGACCCAACACGGCATGAACATAACTTGTGCTTTGTTGACCCAACCCTACTGACCCCAATAACACGACAAAACATAACTCTAACTGGAAAAAAAAATGAACTGGTTAATTTAGAAGCATAATTTCTATTTATATTATGTTTTAAAATAAAGAACCAATAATCATCAAATAACTAAACTAGAAATAGTTAATAATACAAAACATACTTTTCTCTCTCTTAATCATTGCACGAAAATGACCGTGACCCGAACAACATATCGAAAAAGCCCGAAACCCAAAATGACCGTGACCCAAACAACATATCAACGGTCTTGACCCGTTTGCCAGGTGCCCGTTAATTCGTCACCAGTAGGTACAATGTACCACTAGTTGTATTATAACTAGAGGTGGCCAAAGGAACGGCCCGTCCCGCCTCTCGGGCCTCTTTTGGTTCGGCCCGCCTTGGCCCGACCAAGCATGCCTCACACATAGGTCGGGCTCAGGCTTCACATTCCAGCCCGGCCTGCCCCAATTTTTTATTTTTTTTGAAATAGAGGGCTCGCAGTCCGGCCCGCCCATGGACCGGGTCCGGGTCATTCCATACACAGCCCGACCCGACCCGCTTATCCCTTCGGGCCAGTTTAGGGCCTAGCTAGGCGAGCCCGACCCGACCCGAGTATACCTCTAATTATAACCGATGATTTAGTTTTAAGCCTTAATAATAAAAGTGTATGAGGTATATTATGGAGATTTAATTAGATCTTTTACGAAAATATTGAGCTCAAAAAAGTTATAATGAAACTCAAATCCATACATACAAGATAAACTAGAGTTTAGTTTTGATGCCAAAAGGTTACAATGTAACTCAGAAATTTAAAAAAGCTCAAAATAAAGACACATAAGCTTAGTTAGATTTGATGTAATTGTACAATTACCACTCGTCCCTGTATATGTTTTGGTTTAGTGATTAAGAGAATGGTATAGTGGATGATAGATCTAGGATCAAATTTCCCTTATTCGGTATTGAGTTATTTGGTAGTCCTTTCTCACTTTGAATAAATGCCGAAATTGTCAATTACTTGGGTTACTATTTACTAATTCACAAAATTGGGAATTTGATTAATCAACCCATTTTGTCTATGACGAAGGTGGGGAGGTCATCTTTTAAAACGTTGTCACAAAATTCAATTCTCATGCTTTACCTGGTTTTCATTGTATTAGTTTTAATTATATTCTGCGATCCTTAAATAAGATTGCCCATCAGTTAGTTAGGAATGTGATGGGCATGTAGTGTGTATGTTTTATTGCTGCCAAGAAAAAGAAAAAAAAAAAAGATTAATCGAGCCATTTGGTTTTTGTTGTTGAAATTCCAAGAAAAGGAGTGCATGTGGAAGAAACATATCATAAGTTGAAGTCTTAAAGGAGTACTAAATAGCTTCTCCATTTAGCAAGAAAGCATTCGGGTTTGATGAGGAACAAGTGTACATATTACAATCCCAAGTCCCCAAGGATTCAAGAGTTAAGAAGAGGGTCTTATAGTTTGGTCAACATTGGGTAACCTTACTAACCCAAATACTGTATTATTGCATGCAAATTGAATTCCCCAAAAAAAAAACGGATCTGTGTAACTCACTCACATGCACTGACCAAAAATCCATGATCCTATAAAATGGTCAATTCAACAAACCAGAAGGAATCACATGAGCTCACTACTACGAAGTATATTTGTACTCAAAACCAATTTTCAACTTCATGCTCCTGCCATTTCAATAAACTTTTCATTCCGCAGTCCATCTGGGAATTAGGCCCTTCCATTTCAAAATAGATTCAAAGCAAATTGTGATATGTGATAAGTTGATACTATTCTCAAGGATGAGACAAGTTTTATTTTCGCCCAGACTCGAAATAAGACTTTCATCTCCAAGTTCAAACGGCGCTCGCCTCTTTTGAAAATAATACCAAAATTTCAATTCTGTGTGACCATCCAAAAACAATCAAGCATTGAAAAACCCTGTTGACATCTTTGACCAATATGTGGAACATTAGAGACCTTATTGATGAAGAGAGGCATGCCATTGCCAACCACTAGACCAACTTGTTTTCAAAAGAGCTTAAAAAGTTGAGAATATACAACTTTTTTAACATTTGGAGAAAATAAGAGAAATGCATTATTTGTAGCCTAAGATGTAAAAGGGACACAAATATATCACATGACAAATATGTCCAATAACATTCCAAAATATCCCCATATATACTCTTTTTCTCCCCATTCAAAATCATAATTCTAACATTTATATATCAATGATTCTGAACTAAACTGACTACAAAAACAAAGTCTACATACAATTTCCGCCTAATTACCCGCCAATCGGAACAAATAATACACGCAAATTTAAGTCTTGCCGGATTCTAGAACAACTAACAATCCCATTTTGGAACCAGTTGTTTCTTCTCAAAAATCTGCAAGAAAATATAACAAATGTATAAATGCATATATGATCAAAATGAGGACCAACTTAAAATGAAGCAGCTAAGTGCGAATAGACCACCAAACATGTTATATCCCAACAGAAATTATAGTTAAGAGTGAAGGTGGTTAGGGATGTCAACTGGACGAGTCGAGGTGAGTGAAGGCGGGATATGTACTGTAACAGAGTGGATGGTTAGCGGGAAGTGAGACACATGCGGTTTCAAATCTTCATCTGTTCAGGTGGGTGTGCATATCTAATGATGGCTACTTGGGCGGGATATAGATGTTGTTCTTACTTATTGAGTACAGGTGCTCAGGAAGCCATATCCAACCCAACCCCGCCTATATAACATCCTTAGTGAATCCGACATATATATTCTATCGGAAAAAGCACCGAGTTTACATACCATCATCTTTTTTCTTCAATCCCCTAAGGAAGAGTGCCAGAATGACTATGAATCCCAAACCAGCTGACCCTCCAAGAATTATAGCAATAATTTTTCCAGTATTTTGTCCTGAACCTACATTAACGAAAATCAACATCATCCTAAAAAACAATTTAGCCTTTGAATCTTCTTAATTAATCTTTTACATTTAGAAACTCGCCTACACTCACGATTCAAATAAATCCCATTTAACAGTAGTGTCGGGAAAAAAGATAAAAGCTACTCACAGCAATATAACCTTATCATCATTTTATTGCCATATCTTCAAGTGATAAACAACTTAAGTGGTCCTAGACTCAAACATACCAGTGAAGAAAAAATGATGTCGATATTTCATAAACCACCACGAGTCTTTTGTAGACGGTTGTATGCATACAACCAAATCATTAAAATTTTATACTATAAAATGAGGAACAGCATTAAATGGTTTTTACCTATTATAAACATATAAACTTCCTTCACCATGTGATGAACACATATTCTGATAATTCTCTTACATTATTGAAACAATGATTATTGTGTAATGAAATCTACTCAAATTCTTGTGCCAATGGATGTCATTATCTCGTTCACCAGCCTGTATACCTCGCCTATTCTTCCCAATAATTTATATAAAACCGTTTCACATAATCACATGTCACATCAATTCATTATATTAGAGTATAAAACCGATCATGGGACTTCAACCATGAGCTTAAGCATTTGGTTAAAATGGTTTCTTGACACATTAACCCCATAGAATGATTTAACTTCATCTCAATTACAAAAACACCTTGAACATTCTTATCCCTTGTTCCGATCCTAAAATTATGACACCATGCATAATCACTAGCTTAACTGGTGAAATCACCGTAAATTCCAAAGCATTTGTCCTAAACCCGTCTACCATTCCAAAGCACCTTATACCTCCCTAACAACAACATTACACCAGTACCTCAACCACTACTTAAAATTACGCGGTAGGGGGTCCAATATACACAACATTACCCCAATACGTCAAGCACTACTTAAATTACACACGGTAGGGGTCCAATATACACTACTTAAATTAAATTAAGGCCTTAAGGGGTAGGAGTCCACTATACACACAACATTACACCAATACCTCAAGCACTACCTAAATTACGGGGTAGGGGGTCTGATACACACAACAATGACAACATTACTTAATTTCATCGTAATCCGGAACCAAAGAACATCAAAAAAATACCTGAAGAAGACGAATAACCCGAACCAGAAGCACCAGAAGTAGGAACACCATTAGGAAAATAACCATAACTAATAAAACACTTGTGCAAATAAAGCTGAGCAGACAAAGAACTCCCACATTCAACTTGGGCTTTTTCGACAGCAGCTTTAACACAAAGCCCACAATCACCATTACCCAAATCACCCTCACATTGACCCAACACATACACACCTTGATAAGTAGTACTAAAAAACCCATTACTTGCAATTCCATTTACCATCACTTGCAATGCAGTATCCCTTCTCATTTCGAAACCCGAACCCGCAACATTAGTTGGACTACAAACTTTAAACAACATTTGCATCCCACTAATCTGAGCAAACCCTGAAACCTCATACAACATATAACACCCTAAAAGCTCAACTCTTGCTGAAACAACTTTACCAGCACATACATTGTTCATAATCAAGGGTATTTTGGTCACACAATTGTAACAGTCAGTGTTGGTTAAGTCACCTCTGCATTGAAATAAACCTGAAATAGTAGTAAATTGGGAGCCACCAGTGGTAAATTTGTAGAATTTGGAAGTAGAAGAATGTTGGATTAAGGTAGTTGTTAAAGTAGTTAATGATTGTGTGTATGAAGAAGAAACAGTTGGATCTGTTATTGTTTGTTTTGCACAGCCTTTGTAGACTAATGTAGTGTAATCAGGGGTAGATTTGGAAATTGGGATTATGAAGAGGAGTGTTATTATGGTTATGTTTAGGATTTTGGGTATTATTATTAACATTATTTTGGTTGGGTTTTGGAGATTTTAAAGCATTTTTATGAGTAGAAATATGGAGATTTTTGGAAATGTAGTGTTGTAGTAAATGTGGAGCTTGCTTTTATGTTTGAGAAGAAGGGAAAAAAGAAGAGAGAGAGATGTTGAAGCGGCGTGTGCGTGTGTATATGTCTCTATTAAAAACAGTGCAAATGTAGTGTGCACTGCACTCTGGACTACTGGACTGTGGACTGCGGACTGCGGACTGCGTGTATAATCACAATACAGGTGTGACACACAAATTGTTCATAATATAATCACAATACAGGTGTGACACACAAATTGTTCATAATAGCGGTGGAGCCATGGGGCGCTCATTTTCGCTCACATTTGAAAATTTTAGTTAATATTTTTAAATTTTTTTAAAATTACTTTATGTTATTATCAATTTGCTCCTGTTAACTCCGCCACTGATTAATACGGGTATATTCGTATTAAATTTAAAATAGTCAAATATGATACTCAGTAGATAATTAGATATAGGACAAGAATCACAAGATTGTACAAAGTAACGCTTAGAGTAGAGATTAACAAAGTTTGCTTTATCTAGAGGGTGGTATTAGACGTGTTTAAATCACCGTAAGAGAGACCAACTAAGTGTGGTAAAGGGCATGATTTAATGGAGTAGAAAATTGAAGCAGCAGCCAAAAGGTACAAGTGCAAATAGTAAGGAATTACTACTTGTGCCCTACCTTTGCCCTTTTCTGCTAATTGTTTAGCTAATCCAGTATTAACGGTAACTTGGGAGTAGTACCAATGGACCATCAACCATGGTCTTATGTAAAAATATAATCCATACTCGGTAATTCATTCTCACCATCAACTCGTACACCCTATGATCCATACTTCGTAAGTCCTTCTTTGTGTTTCCCACCCCACCTTGCCACCAGCCTGTAACCACAACCATGGTGAGTAGGCACTAGGCAACATTTGCCGACCCAACATGAAGACCACGCACAATTACACAAATGTTCCATGGCAACTGCATGTAGTGACAATGACGATCAAGCTCCATATTCCATTACACATTTACACCCTAAGATCAACTCAAGAGAGACTGTGCATTCAATTCAGTTGCAGAGTTACGGCTATAAGTCGTTCATCAGTCGTGCATGAGGGAGGGGTGTGTTAAGGTACTCAGACCTCAGACTTGAATCAGCATCATTAACTACTAGTGCCCAACTGGCTACCTTATTATTGTTCATGCAAGTGTTGGAAAAATTATTAACACAAGGTCATTTTGACACGGGGGGCGCGGTTATACAGATTATCCGCAAGACTATTGTACAGTCGAATTATATAACAGTAGTTGGTCTTTATGTCTTCTGAACTTAATTTACTCATACAGTCTCGAATAAAGTAGAAGGCTAAATTGTTAATTGCAATCCAAATCTACAGAGCATTCTTTGAACTGAGAAACAACAAAATTGTGTTACCGACTATTCGTATGTAATACATATGGATGTTCAGATTGTCCACTACAACTCAACATTAATCTGTCATTTCGGGCACAAAACTAACATCCAAAAAGCCATCATCACAGAATACAACATGAATGACGTCCCTGGAACCCCAGGGATTTTACCTCCAAGCGTCAACTCTAATGAAAGCTCGGCTAAGTGCTTTCGGGCACCATAAACAAATAATTCACTAATTGAGTCCCTCCAGGCCTTAACACCACCTATAACTCAGTAGATATACCATGCATGAGTCTTCAGGTGCCAAGAGATCAAGATTCAGGTGCATTATCTTCGGTAGGCAAACCGAATATCCGTAGGTTACGATCTAATGATCCCACGGCTATGTATTTTGCATCACGCCCAAATTTGGCAGATGTTGCTTTCCCTGCAATGAAAAGCCAGATACACAACTTTACAATTCTAAGACTAACTTTATCCCCATCACTTGGGATCTCAACACACCTATATTTTTTTGAAACTCCGTACTACATAATCTAGACTCAATGACTCGTATTTTAAAGTTTCACTCGGACAGACTCCCTTAAAGATGTCGAGCCAATATTTCAGTCACACAACTGTTACTATAACGTCTCAGTTGAGTCTTTGAAATCCTTCGGAATTCAAGACTCAACTTCAAACGTCAGAAATGAGGGATGGCAATGGATCCCGGACCGAGTCCAAATCCAATGAGTTGGATCTGGATCCCAGTATTTTAGTATTTTGGATCCAGTGGACTTGGATTTGGATATGGATAGGATCCATGTGTAGAAACAGATCTGGAATCCAATCCTTCTGTAGAAATGAGTCCTTATGTGGATCCTTTGGCCAAGATCTACATCCTATCCTCCCTCATACCCACTTCTATTATATTTTCTTGAAAAAAAATAAAAAATAACCAGTGAAGAGAATAGTAAAATAAAATAAATTATATCCTACTTTTTTACAGTTTCTCATATGTTAAGTTATATGATTTTTCCTTCTTTCGATACGTTGTTATCGTTCTTGTAAATTTATGAGACTTTCTTATCCTACGGATCAGGACCTGATCTGGATCCACTAAAAGACATATGGATCTGGATCTGTATTGTAAAAGATCTTATCCGGGTCCTAGTTGCCAACCCTAGTCGGTAACCCATATTTCACTCACTTTGTCATGGGGTTTGGTCCACAACTTTGCTAAGTCTAATGACTTGTTTGGATAGACAAAGAGGAGGGACTTGGCAGGGGGAATTGAAAATGATTTTAAATTGCCTGACAGGGGTTAAATGGGGTTTTCCTCAAATACCTTTTAATTTCATTTTACTAACCAAACTAATTAAATTGCACCCTCTCTTACACTGAAGAGTTACTAGGGCAAAACCTCAAGGATGATGAGGATGGCAACTTAGGATGATAAATAAAATAAAATAAAAAGATCGCAGAAAGCAAGCACCTGTTCCAGATAAATCAGGTAGGGTCTTTAGACAATTCCATTCTGACTTGACACTTGCAACTTGGTATACTCTGCAAAATTAGAAAGCAAAAAAAAATGTTGCCACAATTAGTTTCTATACCCACAACATAAGCTAGATACAACACATATCTGCATTTAAAAACAGTAATTATAGACTAACCTTATATCCGAGCTAGCAACTGCAAGGTAACTCCCGCTATGATCAAAGTCAACTGATGAACCACCAAATCAGTAAGTGAAATCGTACAAAAATAAACAGAAATATCAATTCTAAAATATAAATTACTCAATCTTTGATCAATACCAGAGTTTGTCGAAGTATCTGGATCAGGGGATGAGAAAGATCGGAAATTCTTTAATTTACGCAAATCCCAAAGCTTAACACCATCATGAGCTGCAGTCTGAACAATTGCAGGTGCAGAACGATTAGAACAGAATAACCATGACAAGATGACACGTCAATTTATTTCAACAAAAACAAAAAGCACTCATACCGCAAGGAAGTACCCATTTTCTGAAAAAGACATTGCCGTGACAGGGCCTACATGCCCATCAAACTTTGCTACATTGCCCTGTTAAGAAACACACTATTAAAAACATCGTAGGACTTGGGTGCCACAGAAAAGCAGGGGATCAGTGTGAATTTGGCAGGCTACGGAACCCAACTGTATCCAAAGTTTACCTGAGATTTTACATCCCAAATCTTGACAATGGCATCTGTTGTGCCAGTTCCAAGGATGAGCCCATCGGGGTGGAAAGCTGCAGATGTGTACCCTTCTGAACTTGATGAGTCAGTCACCTGCTCAAAAAAAAAAAAAAAGAATGAGAGAATGAGTGCCAGCACTACAAAAGAAATTAAGGTGTCTTTTACAACATGTGATATTTCTTCATGAAACGATGTATGAAATTGGTGAAAGGATAACCTGTGAGAAACAACGACCACTTGCAAGGTCATAGAAACACCACGAGTTGTCAAGAGAAGCTGATACAAAGTACTTATTGGTTGCATGGACGGTAACAGCTTGCACCTGTTCAAAGCCAATTGGTAAACATAAGTTTTAAACAGGTACCAAGTACAAACCCGATATATGGAAAAAAATTGAGGAAAACCACATTCTTGAAAGCAAAGCATGTAACAAAGAGTTTAAAGATGTCCTAGATGATCCTAAAACAGAATGACTATAATCATCAGATTATTATCATTTCTGAATCCGTTAAAAAAATGTGAAGCCATTAATCAGTTTACCGATCTTAGTTTATTACTTTATTGTTTGAGCAACTACCGTTAGCATCTTATCAGAGAGGGCATTTTACAGTCAGGGTTGAAATATAAGCATGCCTCATACAAAGGTTGAAGCAAGCCAATCCCAAAAGAAGCTTGGAAAGATCAACCAAATAATAAATCCCACAATCCCACATAAATAGTTACTTACAGACTAACATGTCAAACTTTCAACAGAACTACCTGATTCCTTAAAGGCCCATGTCAAGAGGTGGGCCTAATAAAGTTATGTTACTCAGACTTGGCTGAGAATGTTGTACAAGACATGGCATTGATGGCAAGGTATCAGACATGTATATAATATGATAGTGTTCACTTTTTGGTCTAAATTGAGACAGGTACAATAGTGAGGTGAAGAAGTAACATGGCAAAGAGCTAAAGATAGTTTTGGGATGATACATGCTACTTCCCAAGAATCCCAACATGAAAACACATGCAATTTGATAAGCCATTTTCTTTTGCTCCAATGGTAATAACCTAAAATTGGTCAAACATAATGTCGTAGGTCTTAAAGAACCACCAAATTTTCATGCTGTCATATATTTGAATCCCCTAAAACAGAAAACCAAGAAAAAAACAAGGGCAGCAAACAATAAGAAGCTCCAACCAATAGCTTAAAGAGCAGACAGAAAACAGCATTATGAAATGTCATTTAAGCAGCTAGGTAAGGACAACTAAATCAATGGGCCCAGGTTGCGAAACACAAAGACTATTGAAATTTGGTGAAAACTGCAATTCGAAAGCAAGTTTTACACCTTAGAATTTCCACAACAAACATAACAGCCACATAACTGCAAACAAACAGGGGATAAAGGAAAATCACCACAAAATAAATAATCAGAAATTACCTCTGCTGTGTGGTCCCTTAGAACATGCCTACAATCATAAGTCCCATCGTCCAACCCATGCCATAGTCGTACAGTCTGTTAGCGACATCAGAGTTTAATGAGAAATAAACACAAATCCATATTGAGCGAGAATTATCAAATAAGAACTCCGAGAAACTTCAGGAGATGATGGACGATCAATTAAAAAAACTGAGATAGTTCTCTCTTAAACAAAGACAAAACTCAGCAACACCCTGGACCAACATTTCTCCTCTATGACTAAATAAACAGACCCCTGTAAAATAGAGAACAGTAGAGCAGAGGAGCATATACATGTTACTTCACCGGGCAATAGGCCAGACACCCTAGACATCAATACAGATGATCAATTTTTAGCAGTCAACATTCCCACTACTTCAAAGTTCCAACATGAGCCTTACGCTTATCGACATAAGGCAGTAGGAACTAATATAAGGATCTCATCCTCTTTATCAAGAAAGAATCAAACGGATCAGGTCCTCTTTAACAAGAAAGAAGGATATATTCTAAACAAAAACGAGCCACAGCTTCCATGTCATAGAGCAAACATTCATTTCAGATGGTACGTACAGGTAAATAGAAAAGGGTACCTTATCTGCCGATCCTGTTATAACCAAGCTCTCATCTTGAGGAACAATTTTAATGCTAGTAACCTGCAAAAAACATGGGCAAATGGTTATTGGACAGTTCAGCATTTGAATTTCTCAAATAGTTCAGAATGCACTATGCCGAAACAGCAAGAGAAAGAGAGAAACACCTTCTTTGAATGACCACTGAGCGTTGATAAGATCTGCTCGGACCCCCTATCGAAGACAACTGCATTTGTATCAATCCCTCCCGTCGCAATGATATCCTTAATTGTGGAGTAAAACGTTATCAGACATAGGAGATAGAACCGAGTACAGAAATCAGAACAACCATGCGTTTTAGATGGATGCTCTACAACCGACATAGACACTACTATGACTCAATAAGACAGATAAACACCAGGATCATCTACTTCAAAGAGATTGTGATACACTCAAGACAAGCAGCATTTACGTAATAATGCAAAGCTAGCTCCAGTAACATTACACCATTCAGCCACACTAGCATACCTTAGAATGGTAGATATCAACACATAAAATGCCAGGTTTGTTGGTTTTTGTAAGGGGATAGCTAGAAATCTGGGTATATCGTTCCAAATCCTCGATAGGAGCCAAGGTTGCAGGTATCTGAAACCCAAAAAAACAAAGAAGTGAAAATATTGTCAGAAACGCCTATGTGCATGAGCGAGAAATAATTTACTATCAACGAGATTCACACTGAAGTTCTAAAACATTTTTTAAATTATAAAGATTGTAAAACATCATCTTTAGATTCTTGTGGAGCATACCGTCCGCTTCTTACGCTGCTGTGAAAGTACTGCATTGCAGTCAGTCAGCTCTGCAATAATATCAGAAGAAATCCCTGGTCGCAATTTCTTTCCTTCGGGACCCAAATCTTCGCCATCAGCAACTGCACATCACAAAACAATAAGTACAAGTGTGCAATGGGGATAAGCTCGAGGCAAAACAAGAAACGGGAAAAAAGAATTACCTCTTTTTCCATTGCTCAGGGGCGCATGTACTGCATTACCAGTATCAGCGTACATAGGTATTTGCCTTTCTGCCTGAGCCAATAATGTTCTTGCCTCATCTCTTTCCTTTTTTAGCCTTGCTATCACACGGCAGGCAGCATCATGCTGTACGTAAATTATGCAACACCCATTTTTTATTTAAACCCCAAATAGGACTTAACCATTATATAATCGATGAAAAAGGGAATTGTTATAAATAGGGCACAAATAGATGTGACGACGTCAAATTGAACCACGTTTAGCTAGCGGAACACCTTAATATAGTTCATATAAATCCAAATGAATTATCAGTGTTACTAATGAGGGTTAGACAAGAACCAGTGGGGGCTAACAATTGACCCAGCATAAACCAAGGAAAAACTCGTTACAACAAATTTATATTACCTAAGGAGACAAAACCATTTTAAAGGAGTCTGTTGTACTGATTCCAAAATCATACAGTATTTTCAGGTGATTTCAGCCACATATCTAATGCAAATTTAGACTTCAAAAGGGAAAAGAGCAATTATTTCTAGTAAAGGATCTGCGATAGCTTGCCATCGGTACCAAAGCTTGGCACTTATATGCATCCGCTTTAATGTTTCAGTCTTGGCATACTATTCCAAAAGTTTAATCAAAACCATTATAAAGTAGTCAAGAAACGCTAAATGGACGTTATCGATTCTCAATTTACTCCGACACCTCACTTAATTGCCGTGTCACGTGTCAGACACGTGTCGGTGTCACACCGACACGACAAGACACTTCGACACTTCAATTTAGGCCAAAAATAGGAAAATTCACCCAAATTGCCGTGCCCGACACGTGTCGGCGTGTCTGAGTAACACAGATTCTCCTACAAAACTGGTATAATAGAATAGTGGCATCCAAAAGCTATGTCTATTATAAGAACTGTCACTTAAACAAAATGAGCCATGTGTATAGAATGATCTTTAACCTGGTAAAGAGCGTGGCTCAGTTCTTGACGGGCCGTATGCAACTGTTGCTCGAGAGCAAAATTTGATAGCATCAGACTATCCCATTCCTGTATATTATAATAACTGTCTTCAGAAGCTAAAAGCAAAGTTCAAAAACGATACATATGTCTGAATTGCATACAAATAAGCATCGCCGAAGAAAAATAAACTAGCATTCACCAAGCGTAACATATGGAATGAAGTGGCAGAAAACCAAGAAAAGACAATGTCATTGATCCTTGCTTGGACTGACATACTTCATTTCAGCAATCATTTGTTATCATAGCATTTTCAGATAAAGAGAAATGAGATCACTTTTAGACAAGTAAAAGTTGGCATCTTTTTGGAATATTTGATGTTCCCACCTCATCAAGTTATATGGATAATTTCTCACTTATACATCAACCACTCAGTCGAAACTTTTCTCATCAGCAAAAATATGTCCATAACAACTGAGGATCATTATGAAGATCTGAAGTAATACTCAAAATACATACCCACATAAAAACATAAAAGGGGTAAAAAAATCTTTCAGAAACTCAATGATAAAACCAAATACATAAACGAACACAAAAAATAGAAGTTATATGCTTCTGACTTCCGTACTTATCTTCAAGTGTCAAGCATCCAACAAAAGTACCAAGGGGAAACTAAAGAAGCCAAACAACAAAGGATATAAGAAATACATACATTCTGGAACATGCCAATCATCCCAGGAATACTGGCAGCCTGAACAGGTCTAGGCTTCACTATCTGCAAAATCAATCCACATAATCATTTCACTATAGCTAGCGATTTCAACAAGAGTAAAACAAAAGGACGTGACGATACCTTGCCCGCTTTAAGTGTAACTATGTCATCCATAGTCAGCGGCTCGCCGGTAACTGGACATTTTCCAAAATCCTACATATACAAAGAAACAAAATCATCACACACTATGACCAACCAATCCAATTAGCTACAATACACAGTTACACACACACACAATCACCAAAAACTTCTCATTACATGTAACTACCACTGCCTGTTACTTTTCTAAATGGCATAAGTTAATAACCATAACTAATTGATCAATCAATCAATATATTCAGCTGAAAACAATCAATCAATATACTCAGCAAAAATCAATTAATCAACATACTATAACCTTTATGGTCTCCTCTTAGCTATTGTCACTCAACACACTACTATGCATTTATGCCTAATGTAGATATCAAATAACTTTTTCCTCTCACATAAACATTCTAAAACAATGAAACGAATGCTTTAACAGGAAAAAGATTCAAGCTTTAGACAAGCTATGACTCTTATTTTAAAGGTGTAAGGTATACTGAGGCAACAAGGGCCCATGAGGATAGGGTGCAGGGTGACAGCGAGTGCCTCATAAGACGACGCACATTGTTTTTGCAAAAAAAAAAGAAAAAAAAGAAAAAAAAGAAAAAAGGATTTTCAAATTTAACTTTGTGCAACAATGACCCTTTAGGAATATTAAAGAGGGCTAGCATGTAACAAAGTAAAAGTTAGGAATAGCGTAGTAAGAAATAGGCATTGTAAGACAACTAGAAGAAAATAATACGAAAAATGATGGTATTGAGGCTTGGCCTTATGCTAGCTTGAGAGGAGACTTTTGAAAGTAAGAACTATTCTAGTCCTTGCACAAATGTGTCACTTAGGAAATATGAAGAAAAAACTAAATATCTGTTTTGCAGAGAAGCTCTAGGCTAGACTTCAGAGCTTCTCAGTTCTGTTACAGTTGTTTCGTAATAGGCTTGCTTGGATTGAGTTCATTGTCAGGGTTAAAAAGGGAAATTATGAGGTGGGGGGTGTGGAACAAAGAAGATGAAGAAGATAGGCTGACAATTATCACATCAAGAGGTGATGTTCTTACCACCTCCACCGACTAATGTATATGGGTGTAAACATTCACCTACCAAATTTTTACTCTCGCTTCACCACACCATCGTCAGTGTCCCCCTTTTCTCCTCCGTTATCACTTATCAACTCAGTTTACCCTCACAACAATTGCCCCATTCCTAAAATTTACAAATAATGTAACAACAAATCAAGGATCCAGCGGTTCTACGAGTGAACTAATAACTATGAAGGTGAAATTTGTCTATCCTTCCTTAAAAAATCCACTTTTTT
>JAOWBH010143226.1:0-13098 GCA_028566215.1 Silene coronaria | reverse complement strand
CATTATCAATCATCATCATAAACATCGCAACAACACAATCAATCATAACAAAACATAATGATAGTAACTGACTATGGAATCCCTACCACCATACTAACAGCAATTATTCCAACCAACAAGCCAAATTAACTAGAACTGTTCCTCTACGAAGTCCTCGCCTAAGGCAATGACGATTACTATTACTATCACAATCATTACTCTCATAAGCCCTAATACCAAACTGATCTACGGTTTAAGAATAATATTAAAATGTAAAATAAATAAGGTAGACAAGACTTACTACGTGCGAGAGTGTGTAAGAGAGCAATTCTGATGATCAATTAATCCATGCCTTCCTAAGGTGTGATTAGTGTGATTAGGGGAGTGATTAGGATTAAAAGATGAGATTTCTGAAAATTTAGTGCCGAATGAACATAATATATAATCATCCCCTAATTACCCAAATCTAACCGCTCGGTTTCCGCAAAATAAACAAGCACTCGATCGAGTGCACGAGGCACTCGGTTGAGAACATCACATACTCGGCCGAGTGCAAACACTTCAGTAGCTAAACAAGTCTGTCTCGACAAAGTACTCGGTCGAGTATATACTGCGCTCGATTGAGTGCACCTCACTCGATCGAGTCCCCAAACGCAGAAATACGGAGTACAATGAGCCTCAGTCAAAATTGTCTTCTTCAGTTCACTGTCGTCTGGAACACACCACCTGTTGTCGAACCGAACACTTCCATATGCATGATAGAGAATCTCGAAATAGTGCCTTCTCCACCATCTCCTTCCATGCCCAAATCTTATGATCATTTATCTGCTTAGTGCGAATCTCGTCATAATGTTCAGGCTCCACAGTCAAACCACTAATGGTATCCCCTTTCCGGATCATGCAAATACCCATATTCCTCACTTTTTCCTTCAGCTTCATCAAGGACATCGCGGTGCATAAGGAATGTATACTGTTCCTGCTCAACGCATCAGCTACTACATTTGCCTTACCCTCGCGATAGATGATCTCCATATCATAGTCACCCATCAGCTCCATCCACCTCCTCTGCTGCATATTCAGGTCACGCTAAATGAACATATACTTCAAGCTCTTATGATCGGAAAACACCTTAAATGTTGCTCCGTAAAAGTAGTGTCTTTAAATCTTCAAAGCAAATACCACCTCGCCCAACTCTAAATCGTAAGTAGGGTAACTCACCTCGTGCGACTTCAGCTGTCTCGATGCAAAAGCAATTACTCTCCCATTCTGCATAAGTACACAACCCAACCCACACTTCGAAGTATCGGTGTATACTTAAAAAATTTCACTTCCCTCCGGCAATGCTAAGATAGGAACTGAAGTCAAACGCTTCTTTATTGTTTGGAACGATCGCACACAACTCTCATCCCAATGAAACTTGGTATCTTTCCTCATCAATGTTGTCATCGGTCTTGCGATCTTAAAAAAGTCCTTCACAAATCATTGATAATAGCTTGTCAAACCCAAGAAACTCCGAACTTCAGCCACATTCTTCAGTGCTACCCAATTCGACACGGCTTCTATCTTACTAGGATCCACAACAACACCTTCTCGAGCCAACACTCACACTTCGACAACTTGGCATAAAGTTGGTTGTCTCGCAAGGTCTGCAAAACAAACCTCAAAAGCTCCGCGTGCTCCTCCTTATTCTTCGAGTAGACCAAGATGTCAACAATGAATACTACTACGAATTGGTCTAAGTACTGGCTGAAGACACGGTTCATAAGATTCATGAACACAGCTGGTGTATTAGTCAAGCCGAACGACATCACCACGAACTCATAATGCCCATATTCTTATCGGAAAGCTGTCTTAGGAACGTCGTCATCTCGGATCCGCAACTGATGGTGCCCTAATCTCAAATCAATCTTCGAAAACACTCCAGCTCCCGTCAATTAATCAAAGAGGTCGTAAATCATTGGCAAAGGATACTTGTTCTTCACGGTCACATGGTTCAGCACCCCATAGTCAATGCAAAGTCTCAAACTCCCATCCTTCTTCTTAACAAATAGTACCGGCGCACCCCATGGTGATACACTAGGACGAATGTACCCCTTGTCTAGCGACTCACGTAACTGCTTTTTTAATGCATCCAGCTCCTTTGGTCCCATCCTGTACCGGGCCTTAGAGATAGGTCACATTCCCGATTTCAACTCAACGCTGAAATCAATGTCTCTTTTCGGTGGTAGCCCTGGAATCTCCTCCGAAAAAACATCAAGGAATTCGTCCACTACCGTAATACTAGATGCGGAAGGTTTTTCCACGTGAGTATCTTGGACGTGGCAAAAAATCATAGGACACCCCTTCCGCAAATAAGACATCAAAGTCACAGCTGCTATGATCTTTACCGTTGGTCGCACTACAAAACCTCGGTAAGACACTCTAATACCCTTGGGTTCTTTCATTGACACCTTTTTATGATGGCAATCTATACTTGCCTTATGCTTTCCCAACCAATCCTTCCCCACTATTACCTCGAACCCCTCCAAAGGAAACTCAAATAAGTCAACAGGAAAATATACCCCCACAACCATTGACACGGACTTAAACAACTTATTACAATTAACTGCCTCGCCCGACAGTATAAACACTTCATCTTTAACAGACTCATATGTCCCCAATCCAAACTCGACGTATGACACTTCGACACAAAGGAATGGGATGCTCCAGAATCGAAAAGTACAAAAGTAGGTTGGTTATTAATCAGAAATGTACATGTAACAACTTGTACGGCGTTTTGTATCGTCTTTTGTCCATCATGAACAGTTTGCCGCTACGCTTATGACCACCCTGAATTGTACTATCTGAAGCAGTCGACTTTGCAGCCGAACTCTGGTTGCCATTACTGTTCTGGCGCTGATATGATCCTTCTCCGCCTTTGAAATTATTCTGGTTGCCCCACGAATTCGACACCCGACTCCTAGCCATACTCTGAGATCGAAATGAATTGCTCAGGTGAGCTCGCTGGCATCCTCCCATGTTACCACTAGTGCACTCATACCTCTTATGGCCCGTACCACCACTCTTGTAGCAAGTCAAACCTGGACTGCTGTTATACTGCGCATCCCCTTTCCACCAAACTGGGAACCACCGCTAAAGCTAGAACCTCCATAATAAGATTTGCTATAGTGGTAGTTACCCCTGTAAGAGTTGGAGTAGCCACCCCCGTCGCTATCTGCCTTGCACTTCTTATTTCCCCGCTTCTCAGCCTCCAAGAACATCTTGACCAACCGCTCTGCATTGCCAGCTCGCTCATAGATTTCCTCCACATCATTGTTTAACCCCGCCAGTAACCTCTGAAGAATCTTCGGGGTCAGCCATTTCTTGAACTGAAGCGTGAACATCTTATGACTCAGCTCCAACTCTTCCTACACATAACAGGACAACTCGTTGAAATTCACGTAATAGTCCGCCACCGTCATCTCATCAGTCATGACAAAAGAATCGAACTCCGCCCTTAGCTGTACTTGAACGTGCTCGGGAAGAAACTTGTTCCGCAACTCCCTGCGAAAGTCGGACAATGGAATTGCATCGAATCCCTCATCTCGGTAGTATGAACGCATAGCCTGATGTTCCTCATGCCACCACAAAATAGCATGATCTTTAAGATAGAAACCGGCCTGATCAGTCTTGAGTTTGTTAGGGCAATTATGAACATCGAAGATGTTCTCCATCTCACGAATCCAGTTTGCCAACTTGTTAGATGGTTCAGTTCCCCCACACTTTGTTGGACGGTGACTAAGTGTGCTCGCATCCACCACTACCTCCTTGGACTTCGTTACATTCTTTAGCGCCTCATTTAACGACTAATTCTGCTCCAGCATCCTCACAATCTCCTCAGTAGTCATCTCACTAGCCGTCGCTTAAAATACTGATTGATTCTTTGGCGGCATCTTTGACCTTCAATAGTAAAACAAACGTAAGCACATAGCCTACGGATCAAATAAATATTTGCCTGCCAGCAGAAACACTCGGTCGAGTGACAGCGAAACACTCGACTGAGTTAACGCCACTCAATCGAGTACACATCATACTTGGTCGAGTGCTCGGACTACAGAATGAAACATAACCCACACAAAAAAGGCACATGGTCGAGTCACTCAAGTACCCGATTGAGTCAAAAGACACTCGATCGAGTACTCACAATACTCGGTCGAGTGCTGCAACTCCAGAATTGGCAGAAACTTTTTGTGAAAACCACTCGGCCGAGCGCCAGAGGCACTCGATCCCGCACTCGGTCGAGTTCTCTGCACCACTCGGTAGAGTCATACAATATACCCGCCAAATCCCCCAATTTTCACGACTTAGTCTCATAGCATCCTACAATCGACTCATATACGTAGCAAAATTCATGCTTAACATGATCAACATACAACTTCGCTCTACCAACCATATGTGCATCATCCAAATATACATCAACCAACACCAAGTAATGTGTAAACATAAGACGCAACACCAAGCATACATAAACACAATCTTCGCAACCCTCATATACCTACCTAAGCAACCAGCTAAAGATTGAAAGGGTAATAGTGCTATCCTTGGGATATCTTACAGATATTTGTGGTAGCTCCTAACAATCCCTACCCAGGTTCATTTTATTAGACACCCTACGTTCATTAGGTTCATTGGTTTTAGGTTCCAAAATCGTCGCTCTGATACCACTTTGTAACAGCCCCACTTACCAAGGAGCCTTTAGCAAGGCCTTCCCAAGCAAACAAGGGTACCAAAGTCTCGGTTTCCCGAGGTAGTACATATCAAATCAACCATAAAAGAACATTTATTGAAATTACAAGTTTAATCGATTACAACTGAGTTTCAAGCCAAATCCAACTGAAGAAAAACTAGAATGATAAAGTAAATGTCTTAGGCGGAAGCTAAACTCGAACTAAGGTAAGTGATTCCCCGACGCGTCCCAATCCAAGCTCATGAAAGATCACCTGCTAAGACACTACTCACCATTCGCCGACAATATCGAATGGATCACAGCAAAGAAATAAACAACAATACCACCAAGTCAGTACCGCAACACAAAATGCAACATCGATAGAACATAAACAGACAATACACTGTCACAACCATCCTCCTGCTCCACAAATCAATCACATGGATTCTCCGTCGCAACAGGTAATCCGCACCGCCACTGGGGGACCACAGCCAATCCCCACCTAAGCCCCGCTCATCGCAACAAGCGTACCCATATCCTTAATGTGCACATCGCCCTCCGTGATGGGAGTCACGAGGGATGACTCTCGGGGGTGAAGTCCATCTCCCAATGGCCTCACAATCACAATCCAACAACATCACCACCAACACCAACAATTAACATCATTTCCAACAACCACATTATACACAACATCGTCACAATCGCAATCATATAATCAATACACATAACAATAACTGAGTAGGGAAACTCTACCTCGCTAGCAAATCCGGCAATACATGCAATCAACTAGACCTGCTCCTTAATGAAGTCGTCACCTAAAGAAATGATGATTTCTATTACGACGCAATCATAATACGAACTATGAATCCCTAAACTGATTTAGGTTTTACTAATACTAACAACAAGATTCAAGGAGAACTTAAACTACGATCACGGATCGAGAGAAAGGAATCGCGACGGCGAATGCTTAATATTCACTTGAGGAGAGAAATCTGACAATACAAGCAATCAACTAGAACTGCTCCTTAATGAAATTGTCACCTAAAGAAGTGACGATTTCTATTACCACACAATCATAATACGGACAATGAATACCTGATGAGAACCTTGAACATAATGAGAACCGTGAAAACCTCTCACAATCCTTAGATCTTAGACAAATGAATACCTGAGATCCTACCATGAGACCCTACCACATTTTTGTCCAACCGTCCGTCATTCAACGAAATATCATTTTCTATCCAATTTCTTTCTCTCTCCATCATCAAACCGGTCCCTCGAATTGAAGAATAAGCTTTACTATTCTGCTGCTACCTTCATCAATGGAGACGCAAATTCAAACCATATTTCACCGTACATCAAAATTCAATGAGGTTTGTTTAATTCTTTATTAATTTCCCTTAATTTTGACTTTATGTGTTTCGAATTTGTTAATTCGTCAACAAATTAAGGTTGACAAATTGTTCTTTCGAGTTTATATACATATAATTAGGGTACTAAATTGGAAATTACGGTTGGGGGAAATAGATAAATTACCTCAATTATTTCGAATTTGTTATTCGTCAATCTTTTCAACAAAAATCACATTATTTGTTGTTATTTTTTGGGTTATTAAAAATATTCAGTCTTTATCACAAAAATCACAATGTTTGTAGTTTATTTTTCTGGGTTATTAACAAAAAATGGAAGAAAAAAAGAAATACATCACATCAGAAGAATTAAAGAAACACAACAAATCACGAGATCTATTGTTATCAATCCAAGGAAAAGTTTACGATGTATCGAAATGTATGAAAGAACATCTAGGTGGTGATGTACCATTGTTAGCACTTGTAGGTCAAGCTGTTACAGATGCATTCATTGCTTATCATCCAGGTACAACATGGAAAACCTTAGATCAATTTTTTAACGGGTATTATTTGAAGGATTTTCAAGTATCACAAGTTTTAAAAGATTACAGGAAACTTGTGAATGAATTTTCTAAAATGGATTTATTTGAAAAGAAAGGTCATGGTGTGATTTATGTGTTTATTTCAATAGCGATTATGTTAGCAATGTGTGTGTGTGTAGTGTTGTTTATAGGACAATATGTTTTTACATTTGGTTTGTGGTGCATTCTTGGGTATGGTTTGTGTAATCTCCTACAAAATCTAGTGCTAAACAGTGGCGGAAACACTGTCGAATGAGATTAAATACACAATGGAAAGCTACATGAAATAAAAACTCAGATTAATAATAAATAATCCTCGGGAAAGCATTCTCAAAAGGTTAAGCCGGTACAACTGCCACTTTTAGTAAAAAGAGCTAAAAGTTAAAACCTCGAAAGAGTTAAACAATATCCAAAATAAAATGGAAAACAAAAGAGTAAGATCTCTACTACTCGCTAGCTCACTCTCCAATCCCAGCAAAATCCAATACATGTCATGTTATACAATAACATGCCACAATCAGTGGGGAGTAACGCAGCCGTTCTCCCAGCCATATTTCATTAAGATGAATATGTAATGCTAATATATCAATGTAATTAAAACTTTAAATATTAATATATCAACATAAATATATGACATAATAAAGTAGGAGTCATTTCAAAACAAACTTAATATTCAAAAGATGGAGTAATCAAATAAATTATCAACTTGTCATATCTTCTTATGGAATTTAACTTAGTGTCTATGTATAGATTTTCACTCGGGATATTCTATAGTACCGAAGTACCAACTAGATTCGGGAACTCAGTGTTACGCTAGATGGTGATCAACTCCAAGTCTCGAGAACTCAGTGTCACGCTACGGTAACCAACTCCAAGTTCACTAACTAGGCTACTCAACTATAGTAGAAGGTCGTATTACCACGTAGTGCGGAGTTCTAGTCTAAGCTATGTACATATCTCCCGGGATACCCTGACACCCGGTTCAACCGCTGATCAACCGCAACAGATCAGCTCTATTGTTAATGGCAAAACTGTATACCTAAGCTTATTATTGTAAACGTTACACTTTACTTAATCCATAAGTTATCCAAATCCATTTCAAATGGTATTCCTTATTAAAATTCCCAAAAGGAAACATTCCTTAAATAGTACTTTACAAAAATAGAAACTTCCAAATATAGTAACTTTCCAAAATGAGAACTTTCTTAAAATAGAAGCCTTCTTAAAATAGAAGTCATCCTTAAATAGAATCTCGATAAAAAGTAGTAACATTCGAAAATAGAAACTTGCTAAATATAGAAGGTTACTAAAAATTGTAATATACTAAAAATAGTAATTGTTAAAGAATCGTAAATCGTGAAACTAAGTATTATATCAAAATAGCTATTAATGGATTCGGGAACAATACAACAATTTGTATAATTATTTGGGAATACCTTTATTCACCTAATTAGTAAACATGTTTCTAAATCTGTTAAACTCATTATATTACTAAATCATTTATTATTCCATTAAAATAATTGGAGTCATTTATTTTAAATAAAAGAGTCTATATAAATATTCTGGAAATATATATTAAATTACTAAAATGCCCTTGTCCAAATTCAGATTTATTAATAATAGTATTATTATTACTCGGTTTTGTCAAAAGAGTTCATTATTTCGTAAAATCAATCTTAAGTCCTAAACTAATGAAAATTTACATTTATACTTTTAATATGAGTCCCAGTTAGAATATAAAATTTCATAAATTTATCACGTAAAAATATATTAAAAGCGTAATTAATACTGATTACTCAATAAACCGCAAAAACGCGATTTAAACAACTAAAAATACTTTCCGACCCGAATAATTTTTACAAAATTTTTTATTTATCCCAAATAAATTATAAGAGCCATAAATATAATTTTCACCAATCATAAAACGTTAAAACCATTTATCATAAATAGTAGTTCAATTCAGCGAAAACGATGAAAATAACGCAATAATTACTAAATAAAATTTATAAACAAAATACCCATCATCTAAATTCATAAAATATGTCATAGGACATGTTTATAAGCATAAAATCGAAATCCATAATTAATTTATAAATTAGAACCCTAATTTGTCGGAATAGAACAATAAGAACGATAGCAAAACAATTTCATCTTTAAACTTTAATATGATAATCCCATAAAATCAATTTATATGAAATATAAATAATAACCATAAATTAATAAATTGTTAACCCACTTTTTGAATTATAATTAATCAATAAAAGCATTAAAACAAGTATTACATGCAACTACATCATTCACCTTAACGAAATATCGAGTCGTGCCATCATGAGTTACCTCTATTTGCATGCGGAACAATATCGGTCTCGAACTGCAATTAGTTTGACCAAAGGAACGTTCTTGGAATGATTTTTTTGAAATTTGGATGCTTACTTGTGACGGTCTTTGCTAAAACAATTGAAGGGTCAAATGATGACGGATTTTTGTGTTCTTTAGTGTTCTGGAATTGTGGGACTACCAATTTTATGAATATAGTCACACAAGTTGTCAAAGATGTTCGGGAATGGTCCGAAAATGGTCAAGAACAGGTGTTGCCCGCAATACTCTGTTTTCACGAAACAGAGGGGTGTTTTGGCTCGTTTGCGTCTGACATCATACCCTTGCCTTAGAGGAACACCATTATTGCTGAATAACAATGTTTTGGTGTCCGGGTTATCTGGGCAGCATCCTAGAGCGGAGAAAATAAGTAAAAGCTATTAAAAATCTTATATTATGAAATTACAATGTCGAAATAGTCGAAACGGAAACATGAAATACTTACATCATTACGACGAGGGCGGAGAGAGGATTATTATGGTGAAAGAATCGATGAAAACAGATGAGTAACGAGCGAGAACGGAGCCAAAGTAAATCGGCAGTCATAAGGGGTGGTTTCACGTAAAAGAAGAAGAGGATGACGACGGCGTAAAAATTTAAAAACAAAAGTTTGTAGTTTCGCGTGTATTTTAGGTTTAGTCAGTAAACCGGCTTGTTTTCGAGTCTAATTTCGTATCGATTTAAAATGAAAACGGTCCAAAGTATAAATATGAGCATTTAAAACTCAGCTTGAGCCATTGGAGCAAAAACGTCAAGATTTTAAGTAAAATATAAAAGCAGTTTTAATACCGACGTAACTTTACTATTTTAAGAAATAAAGGCGAAAAGCGTTATTTTCATTAAATAAAATATTATTTTATATAAAACGAAAGTCTCGAAATAGGACTCATTCGAATTAAATAATATATTTAAAAATAACGAGAAATTGCGAGTGTTACATTTATTTTTCATATTAGTTACGTGTATATTTTACAAAATACGGGTATCTCGAAATGTAAGAATGACAAATATAAAAACAGACAATAGTCATATCCATACGGAGAATAAATAGTCAAGTCTATAAAATTTGAAGGTAATATAATTTTAAAATTAGATAATATAAGAGGGACAATTCTCCAATTTAATCCATATTTGTTTTCTTATTGATCTCCCTCACCTTAAATTCAAATAGGTCTATACATAAGAGGTATATTCAACCTTTCAATACAATGTATCAGTTATTTTAATCTTAAAGCGTAGAACTACAACAAGAAAATAAAATATTAAGTGTAATGCATTGGATTAAAAAGATAAGAGAGTGTCTCAAAATGCCGGAATGACATATAAAAAACAGACATTGTTAGTCACATACACATGAAGAATAAATTTTAAAGTCTATTAACATATATAAAACTCACCTCATTCTACAAATACTTAAAATAAGAGGAATTATTTACAATTGATTGCCAGTTTTTTTGTTTCAAATAATTCTTCGCACGTTGAAAATCAAATTGGTTCAAACTCAAGAGATACATTTAACCTTTACATACAATGTACCAACGATTTTAAATCATTATAATTGGAAAAGAGTAGGAGATAAAATGCATTGCACCAACTTGCATATATATAAATAGTGGAACTCTTAAGTCTTCACCTCTCATTATTTGCAACAAACACAAATAGAGAGTTAGTCTAAGAGAGCCAATATAGTAGTATCAACAACACATATTTATGATATATTTAATTTACATAAAAAATGATGAAACTAATGTAAGCTCTTGTCGTTATCCTTATTTTCTCAGGTATATTATTTACTCCACGTTACTTTTTGCATCAAAAAGAATGTTCATAATAAATGTTGACTATCCACCATGTACGAATATTTTTAATGAATTTCGTCACTCAAGATGCTAATGCATTTAAAACTTTGATACTTAATGTCTTTTTTAAATTGTTTTACACATATTTGTAGAATTTTAAAATCTTCTCTTATAAGAACTTGCCGTGTTTTTTCCATAAATAAGTAATGCATGCTCTTTAGTTTATCACTTCGTGGAAAAACAGTGCATATGATAAAAAAAAATTATTGAATGTACTATTATTTGAGATGCAATATTTTACTTAATTATTTTATTCCTAATTAATTTGTTCCATTCGATTATCTAAGATGAAATCGAGCGTTGCCAAGTTTATTTTAAAATCATTTCATACAAGAATTTATTTACAATCATTTTTATTAATTTTCTATCCTATATGTTTGAGATATTGAAAAAAAATACATAGTAGTTATAAAGAAATTGTATAAAGTAGATCTTTTTTAAGAAATTTATTTTTATAAGATAACTAAAATTTAGTGTTAACAACAAATTTGCAGCAATGGTGATGGGAGTACCTGTTGAAGAGCACCTTGCAAATGCAAGAATGCTAAATGATATCGGTTGTGATCTTAATGAATGTCGTAAGATGTGCATTACAACGAAAAAAGGTTTTGGAGTTTGCATTGAAAGACCTCTTGATTCTGGCAAATACATTTGTTATTGTAATTAAATACAAGCCTACATTAATATATGACTACATTAATATATGACGCCTTGTACTGCATGCTTGATAGTCTTCTGTAACATATATATACCTCTTCGTAAATATATTTCAAAAACCGAGTCAACGGTTAACGGATATTCTTATTTGTCGAAAATACAGTTCTTATCTCCGGATTGGTCAATTCACATTTGTCATGTTCGATCTCTTTATCTTGATTTTTTTCCAACATAAAATAAAAGTAAAACAAATTAACAAAATGAATAATATACGGAGTATACAATACTGAAAATCGAATTCCTGCCATAAGCACACAAAAATCACCTACTTCCTACAATTTATCTATTATAAATCTATGATAATTATTTATTTTCCTATCAAATTGCCTTAAGAAAATCTCTTCAGCTACATTAAGGAAAAATCAGAATAATTACATAAACTTTATGTAAATATACTTCTCTATCTTATATGTAAATTACAAAATCTGTAGCTAATATTCTTCATTTCATCCAACTATATGACTTCATTATTTTTTTTTCAGAATAAATCTATATATAAATATAGCATTTGCAAAAATCAACACTAGAATGCTAAATTCAAAGCCACATATGGGAATTTGGGTGTTTTTTTGAAGGCGACTGGATCGTGTTTGTTCGTTCGGTTCCGTCTCGAGGAATGTCTCTGAAGAGTTTGGATTCTTAGTTCCTAAGAGGGGGGGGGGGGGATAAAATTAAGTAGTCTTGTAAAAAATTTCAACTTAATCTTTACTGTTTATAGAAAGTTGCTTGCTAATGTGAGAAACATAAGGATATATCAAATAAATTGAGCTATTAAAAGTGTATCACGTTGTTTAAAGAGTTGTTGTAAACAGAATGCGACAGTTAATATGACTAATACTTGTTCGTCTTAGCAAATGAAGTTAAGGCTTCAGTACGAAGCTGACAGTATTCAGAATTGTAGCTTTGATTAAACGAAATGAACAAGTAAATAAATTGCAGCGGAAATTAAATAGAAGCAAGAAAGATCAACGAAGGTGGCAGTATTCAGGACTGTTGCTTTGATTGAACGACTTAGTTGCTATAATAAGTTGAATTTTAAATATTAGTTTGTTTGAGTTAACGACCCACCATTAACTAATCCTCAACAGGCTCAAACCGTCGGTTGTTCTCCTAGTGAATGTTATTGCCTCGAGTTAGAAGGTGTTCCTCTATGAGTGCTCTTTTTAGTTTCACTCAAAGGCTCTCGTTTGGACTCCCGGTTTCATTGTTTTCCAAATGGTAAAGACCACAAGGATGACCTTAAGAACATTGAACATACTAATTAGCTGTGTGTTAGTCCTTTCTCTGTTGAGTTTGTCGTTGCTTAATGCTTCTGAAGACGGGGACATTACCTGTGAGAAACGACTCACATTACACATCAGTTATTGACGCAGGACCACATGAACATTGACGAAAATTACAAAGGAAAGCCTTTGGACTATACCTTGCAAAATTGACCCGACCCGAATAACTCGACCCCACACCCGAAATCAAGACCCAATCCCGTATAACCCGACTCAAACTTTTATTGTTGCAAACAGATTATTATGCAC
>JAOWBH010143215.1:0-13098 GCA_028566215.1 Silene coronaria | reverse complement strand
GTCCACTTCCCCCCACACAAAGCGGGCCATTGGGGCTAATTCATAAAAATGTCGGGAGTATATACTAAGAAATTTATCTGACTGGTATATGTGTTGATATACTTAGGTATTGCGAGGTGTTTATGCCATCAAGTCCCTACGATTCTCGACTGCTTTATCGGTGTTAAAGGATGAATACCTGCGTTCAAGGGATTATCCTCAGTGCCCCCCAACATCTCATTTGTTTCATCGGTTCCGAGAGTTGGGATATGCCTGTATCAAGTATGTTAATTGCATCGTGTCTTTCAATTTTCCATTTCGAAGGAAGTTAAAGCTTTATCTGTGGCACTTAATGCCATCATTATCAGGGTCTATATTCGTTTCTGTGCTACCTTCTACCGCATGTTTTAACATTTTAAAGTCAAGTGCTTTGATTTTTCCTCCCTACACCTAGAATATGTGATTCAGTGATTGCACATTTTCAGAATTTCTCAAGAACTCATGTTTAATTGTTTGCTACTTGACCTGAGCCTTGCAGTTGTCTAGCAGTCACTTTGCTCTACGAGCGAGATTATATACGGATTCACATATTTCCCTTTAGAATAATGCAATTTTAACAAGATGTACGTAGATAAAAGTATTTTTCTTTGCTGTTTGTCTGGTTAGGGAAAAAGGTCAATGAGTTTGAAACTGAATGTCTGGCCTTTCCCAGTCCAAAACTGGTGATTGATACGGTTTTGTGGAGGGTGAAATCACAACCAAGAGGGCAAGGAGGAAATTTTAAACCTAAACATAAGAGGTCAGTGGACTGATATGAGCCTTCTCGGTCTTGGGACCTCGAGCTTTTGATAGATTCCTGGGGGCGCAGAAATTTGTATAATTTGCAGTGATTTTATAGTTTGTTGCTCATATTCTCCGACTTAGTTCGTCCGCTAAGGCTAACTATGAGTTCAGTCAAGCTGGTCAAGGCTTTCATGATTTAAACTGTTGACTTGTTCTTGCATTAAATTTCTTAACCAGTGTCTATTGTCATTATATTTGCCCCTCTTATAATCTTGCCGCTCTTTCGTTGAAGCACAGAAGAGCTGCCCCCGTTCTCCCTCATAAAGTAAACCATAAACACAAAGAAAAGCGTGGCATTAGAAGTTACCTGAGGTTACTAACATTTAATAATCACCTGATTATACTATCTTGCAACATTTTCAAAACTGAATGACTGAAATTCCATCCAACCTTCTAAGCATCTCGAGTTTCTGTTGTAATTATTTTTATTGAGATGGCAAGATCGAGTTAACTTTTTAATACGTGTCTATCTATCTGAAATTGCACTTTGAAACCCTTTTCATTTCTTTTCTTTTAATAAAGAAGCAATTAGCGTTTTAAAGTATCGATTTTTTGAAGATATCAATAAAATAAATTTCTTCCCCATGTTATCAGCATAGCAAGATACCTATGTCGCCACCTCATTGTTATCCATACTGATTGAGAGTAAAATTACCTTCCCAATCCTAGTTAATGTTTCAAAGGCACTTTGTTGTTAACAGTTGTACTGGGTTATAGGGAGTAGGCTTCTTTTTCATAACTTATGATTTAAAATAACCTTTCAGGTACGGTCAATTTGATAGCGCAAAGGAAACATTTGAAATCATTTCAGATTATGAAAGCATGCTTGATCTGTTCATATGCCATCTCAACCCTAGTGCAATGCGGCGTCTTGCACAGAAACTAGAAGAAGATGGTGCTGATCCTGAGATAAGGAGATGCTGTGAAAGGATCCTGCGAATCCGTTCGACAGGGTGGACCCAAGGCATCTTTGCCAACTTTGCAGCTGAAAGCATGGTTCCCAAAGGACCCGAATGGGGAGGTGGAAATTGGGAAATTAAAACACCAACAAATATGAAGGATATTCCACAATGGGAACTTGCTGCTGAGGTAATGCCATACATGAAAACAGATGATGGGCCTGTCCCGGCAATTGTGACAGATCACATTGGTGTTTACCTGGGTTGTATAAAAGGACGGGGTAATGTGGTTGAAGTGAGAGAAGATAGTTTGGTCAAAGCTATTACATCTTCCAATGGTGAAGTCATAGTTAAACCGAATGGAGTCTCGACTTCGTTGGCAGATGCCATGTCCAGCAAGGGGGGACCTACTATTGATTCAAAGGGTGCTTCTTTGATGGGTCTAGAAGCACTCATGAAACAGCCTTTGGGATCTGCAGCTGCTGATGAACAAGCAAAAGCCGAAGAAGAATTCAAAAGGTCTCTTTATGGAACTTCGGGTGGTGATAGTAGTGATGATGAGGGTGAATCAAAAACTAAAAAATTCCAAATCAGAATCCGAGAGAAACCTGTGTCATCTACGACTGTTGATGTCAAGAAAATAAAGGAAGCCACAAGGCTTTTTAGTTTGGCCCCACCATTGGTTAGGACCAAGTCATTGCAACCTCCTGGTGGATTTCAGGACATGGGCCCCACATTGCAACCTGGTTCAACTCCCCCGATTGCTACTCCTCCCGTGGATCCTTTTGCTACCGTCTCTTTAACGCACCCGCCTGCCGTTTCACAGCCACCTCCAGTGGTTACTGGTGCCGGAGTTACTGCAGGTCCAATCCCTGAAGACTTTTTCCAGAACACTATCTCATCTATTCATGTGGCAGCGTCACTGGCTCCTCCAGGGACTGTAATATCTAAATTGGATCCGAACTTCCAAGGGGTGGGACCCAACCAGCAAGCACCTGTTCAACCGAATCCGCCTCCATCTAATTTTGGACTCCCTGGTGGTGATGTTCCACCTCAGGCAACTCAACAGCCCACATTTCCAGCTGACTCATTTGGGCTTCCTGATGGTGGGGTCCCACCTCAATCCACAGTACAGCCCGTGGGCCTGCCACTGTCTCAGGTTCAGCCCATTCAGCTACCTATTTCCTCTCAGCCCATGGATCTGAGTATACTAGGAGTTCCTGGCGGAGTAGATGCTGGAAAGCATCCTGCACAACCCACTTCTCCTCCAGCTTCTGTGCGCCCTGGACAGGTGAGTTTTCTTCTTTGTCTATGTCCTTAGTATATTCCGTTTACAGCTTTTTTAACACGGTTATTTCTGGTTATATGACTTATATCTATTCTAGTATTTTACAGCATCATGATCGAATTTGTCACTTAACTTGATTGTTGCTTGCTTTGTAAAGTTTTCGATCGGTTGATTTTACCCTTTATATATATCTATAATTTTTCTATTGTTTTCTTGTTTTTTACTTCTGACTTTTTTCTTTACATTTGTTAGTCTCCTGCAAATATTTTGATCAACCTTCTTTCAAAAGGGTTTCCATGTCTTTGTCTCTCTTTGCTCACAGTCAACACTTTATTAATTATTTTTTCTTATCCATTCCTTTATATTGTGCTGTTTCTTTTATGCTTCATCGAAGTTGTGTATACAATGATTTGTGTTGGCAAAATGGCAAACCCCTAATTATTTTCGGACTAAGGCTTTCTTGATTAGCGAGACCTGATTTTAACAATTAAGTTTTGTTGTAGGGTGAATTCTCATCACTATAAACCTCCTTTTCCATGAGTAGAGTTAGCAACTCTTATCTTTGGTGTGTATTACATGTTTTCCCCAACACTGAACAGGTTCCACGTGGTGCTGCTGCTCCATTATGCTTCAAGACAGGATTGGCACATCTTGAGCAGAATCAGCTACCAGATGCTCTATCTTGTTTTGATGAAGCTTTTCTGGCTTTGGCCAAAGATCAATCACGCGGTTCTGATATCAAAGCCCAGGCTACTATCTGTGCCCAGTATAAGATTGGAGTTACTCTTCTTCAGGTATTGCTTTTACAGTTACACCCATCCATTTAACCCGAAAACCTTGGAAAAGTTCATGAAATATTGAGTTTTTCCATTGCCACCCCGAGCCTTGCCATTTTTTCCATGGTAGCTTAAAGTTTTGCACATAGTATCCAAAGGTTTGCATTTTTTTGGTAATTCATTTCTCACCTTCGTTTTTTCAATTATATTTCGCATCATTCATCTAAAGCTCTATATCTATCCGTCAGGAAATCGGACGGCTACAAAGGGTCCAAGGCGCAGCTGCTATAAGTGCAAAAGATGAGATGGCCAGATTATCCCGGCATCTCGGATCACTTCCCCTTCTAGCAAAACATCGTATAAGCTGCATACGAACAGCAATAAAACGAAACATGGAGGTCCAGAATTATGCATATTCTAAACAAATGCTTGATCTCCTCTTCTCAAAAGCACCTCCAGGTAAAAGAGAGGAGTTGAGGAGCTTGATTGACTTGTGTGTCCAAAGGGGTTTGACCAACAAAACCATGGATCCCGTGGAAGACCCGTCTCAGTTTTGTGCTGCCACTCTTAGCCGTTTATCGACCATTGGGTATGATGTTTGTGATTTGTGCGGGGCGAAATTTGCTGCCCTATCATCACCGGGATGCATCATTTGTGGCATGGGAAGCATCAAAAGATCGGACTCTCTGGCAGGACCTGTTCCTTCACCATTTGGCTGAGCTTATTGACTTTTGGTGTGTAATTTTTCAGGTTTCTTTTTGATTTTGTGGATTGACAAATGGGTTTAACGGGGATAATTAATCTGGTGGTTTCACCATGAGTTAGCTGCATATATGTACTATCAGGAACCTTTCCGTGGTGATGACAGTGTTGCGATCGCGTGTTTGTGCTTGGTATATTGTAATACGGCTTGTAATATTTGCTTTAATGTTCTAGCATTGTGTTTTTTTTTAACGTATTTAAAGTAAAACTAATGTTGGATGACCTGTGTATTACTGGTATCTTCCACCTAGTTGATTTAATAGTTCATTTGATGTATTGCTGATGCAGTAAATGTTTAGACATGATGTATATACAATTCATACATAATTCTTTATCGAATGTGTCTCTTGTCCAATGTTTTTGAACCGTCGTTGCCTGCATCATACGTTTATGAATTGTCCTCTACCCGTTTCCTGTATTTCTGAGCCGACATCTATCTAGGGCAGCATACACTGGCACCACCCTCCTGCTACAATGGTGGTACATTTGCATTATGCTGTCTTCTGATAGTATGGTGAAAATTGCCGACACCGGTACTTTATAGTATAACAAGTGTAGTAGTTCACACGTTAGTTCACATGAGATATCTTATCTTGAGAAAAATTGATTTCACCTCAAAGGTAGATTGGATTAAGAGTAATCAGACGGGGTTGGTAAAGATGAAAATAAAGAAGAAAGCGATGAGAGGAAGACAAGTGGAAATACGATACATTATTTTTGGGCAAGGAGCGTAACTATTACCTCTAAATGATCTAACAATGCGTCTTTCTTGTGACGGTCACAACTTGTGACGACCCCAAATGTGACCACTTTAACATAAAACGTAACCACTCAAAATGTTACCTATCAAATAATGGTCACATTTGTGTCCGTCACAACTTGTGAGTGTTGTGACGAAAAAGAGCCCATCACAAATGAGAATTTGTGCTGATCTAAATGTTTGTTGCATCTTCATCCCCTTTCACTCGGGAGAATGACTGTCCAAAAAGATGGGACACATTCACTTGGGAGAAAAAGGGAAACCGAGAATAGGGTTTTTACATTAAAAATCGAATCAACCACAAAACACAAGCCATTCATCTATTTTAAACAAAAGAGCGAACAAAAAAAATACTCTCATATCTACTCGAGGGGCTAAAATTAAAGGCAGAAAAAAAAAACAAAGTGAAAAAGAAGGTTATGCATGAATAAGGTATCTGAAACTGAAATCATATGGTACAACTTCTAGTAATTCTGAAAGAGGCACATCTTTAGTTGCTTGAAGAAAGCAAAGAGCTTCTTTCTTGAGCTTATCAGGTAACTGAAGACACACCCACTCTAGCAATGAGCTTAAATCCTTGGCAAACTCTAGTTGATACCAATCCAACAGTTTCGGTATTGTAAATTTGTCGTCCTTTGTTATGCCTACTACTGCCTGTATATATTCTTTCTTTGCTGCCTCCAACTCGCTTTCAATTTGAGATGCCGTATACACCCTCACCTGGAGACAGATTTTTGAGTTCATATTCTTTTCGGCCGTTGCCCCAACCGACAATTGAGGTACTCAAAGCAAACTAATCGATATTACCATATACTCCCTCCCAATTTCGTTCTCATACACAAAACGCAAAACTTGAACCCATGACCACGATAATGATGTGGTCCGATTACAAGTGTGAGAACCAGTAAAAAGACATCAAAACAACTCAGGATCAAAATATGAAGTCTAAAGCAATAAGCACTTACAGCGGGAGATGACCAGCTTCCACAGGACAATGCAAATGTAACCAAAGGTTCTGCACACTCCAAGCCAAACATGTTGCTCGCCTTCAGGTCATCCCCTTTAGCAGCTCTTTTGCCACCCTGTTGTGGAGATACACGCGTAGCAAGATCAATGACAGAAAAAGCGCCCAGGTTAAGGAAAACAAAATGATGGTAATGGTTAGCTACTTACCTGTTTCACATAGAATGGCAATCTCAAAATAAAATGCTCTATTGTGATTGCAGTCATGTTCTGACCTCCCACAGTTATTGTTGCCTGCGAAAGAAGAATTTTATCAATCGATAATAATTTTCAGACCTCAACCAAGAACAACACATTACATATACTTGCTAATATTTGATCCTAGCTCAATGACTCCATCAAAATCAGAGAAATTGTACCTCGCGCATCAGTAAGACGACCTTTTCAGGACTGTCAGGTATACCATGCTCCAGAAAAGCCTGAAACTGGGATAATTAAGGAAAAAAATACAAAGCGAAGAAATGTCAAATTTGTACTCAATAATGGTTACTCACATTCATCATGCATGAGTTGTAGGTGTTTATCCAGAATGCAAGTTTATGTTGGTGGCTAAGATCACCCAAGTTGACTCGGGCTAGTTTTCCAAGAAGGAGCCTGAACACATTTTTGTACAAGTAAACACAAAACACAAGTAGTATATAGAAACAACACGGCACCTAGCTTAGCTGGTGAAGTCATTGAAGAATGGTACTTATAAGTTGTAACATGGTTAAACCGTCAACATTAAATTATCCCTTGTGGTTCCCTTTACCCGAAAAACACGTTAAAAAACTGCAGCAACTGCTAATAAAAGTCGGGAAATTTACTTTAGTCTGTGAAGCAAGAACAAAGCCTTTTTTTTCCACTTAAGATCAATTGAGTTTGCATCCACAATCCAGAGGAACTTGTAAACACCAATGTCTCTCTCCTTGAATTCGGCACCAATTCCATAAGGATCCTGGGTTTCAAAATCTTGATCAGAAACAAAGGGCAAGGGTGATGATTGTGTCGCTTTCTCATCTTTATAGCTCATCCTTGTAAAAATGCTACACAAACACTTCAGTGTATCCTCTGAGACTTTGTTTGGTTCACTGTCTCCTCCTAATGCCTTGTTTACAGGCTGAAAGATGGAATAGAAGTCAGAATGATGTCTACGAAGAACTGTAACAAGGCCATAAAAATATCACTGATTCAGCAGTGAGTTTTATATGAGACAATCTCACGTATGAATTGAAACTTAGGTCTCCTGAGAGACGGCCTCTCAATAAGCTTATTGGGAGATTATTGTATAATCTTAAGAAAAACTGGTACCAAAGGTAATAAAATAGGTACAATAGATTATTAAAAATAAAATGGGTACGTCTATTATGTAAATAGGTACGAAATTACTATGTCACGATCAACAATAATAGGGTCACACAAAACAAATAAATGGGTACGAAATATTGGTCTCTCAATAACTCAGTGAGAGACCGTCTCTCCCAAGTTTTAGTGCTAATGTGCTAATCCAAATCCTTGTATATTCCTCAATCCTCATTTAATTATAGAATTAATGGGTTTCTCTAACATGTAAGAACGTCCCATATAAGTTTTTGGGATTATTATGATATATACCTGCTTTTGAGGAGAATTTAATGATTTCTCAGATGGTTGACGCTTGAAAGACGACTTTCGCACATGCGTCTTTACTCTGGAAAGTTTCCTATCTGGAAACTGCATATTTTCTTTCCTTTTTTCATTTTTAGAAGAGATCACCAAAGGTCTGGAACTTCCATGTGTCTGAATCCCTGAACTTTTATACCTTTCCAAAATATCGTCAGTGGAAGTAATATCATTTGTAGATCGATTTTCATGAAGTAAATCACCAAGACTTTGTTCGGGATGATCAAAAAGTCTACCCAACAACTGTGAAGACTGGTCAGATGCCACCGATACTGTTCTAACAACTGATGTTGGAGATTTCTCTAAATCAGATAGGCTTTCTCTAGAAGCTCGAGTCATAATTTGCTCGAAGTACTCCATTGGATTATCTGATTTCCTCTTTAAGCAAATGAAGACAGCTTCCTGGTATAAACTCTGCCTGTGAATTACAACCTGTTCCTCAAGCTGAGTCACCTCTTCTTCTAGGACAGCAATCTCAGTAACAAGCTCCTGCGTCTGAGACCAAATGAACCCCTTTCAGCAATACTTATTAACTCTACCAATTATGATCACATTGCTAGATATTTGCTTATACCGATCCCAGTACTAATCACTAGTAATGATGAGCACTAGACTACTTTTTTATGGGGGTAAAGAGAGCTAGCTACATGGGCAGTTTGATGACTGATGGGTTCAAAGTTCAAACCCAAGTCATGAGTAACATTACTCAGTGATTTTCCTGGCTAAGCTAGTAGAAATCTAAGAATTATAGAGACTCAATTCCACTAGTCCGAGTATTAAGCACTGCCAGGTAACAAAACTCTAGACTCTAGTACTCGTCTGTTCATACTTACGAACAGACCAGTAACAGAGGTTTGTGTTATTTGATCCTAGTATTATTTTACTTACCAATAACAATCACAAGAAAACTACAATTTCATACAATTGTCAAAGACTCAGAGTGATATGATTGATATCTGAATCCCTTCACCTTTCATAGGCGCAATGTCGTATAATGACATCTATAATTGTTTACCAACTGGAATCATTGACGTAGAGATCAAAGATAGCAAAGATTGGTATAACTAACATTTGGAGGTAGATACGGAGGCAGGTGTGACAGAGTACCCAGATGCCTGTTAAAGGCATGTTTTAGAGCCCTGTGAATGTTCTCTTCATCTCTGAGCTTCTTCTTCAGCTTGCCAACCTGCAAATTCAATTACAACAAATAAAATGACCCCAAAAAATTTCAACCTTAATGAGAAAAAAAAAAGATGGGATATGTTAGATACATCTTGCAATAAGGACAACTTTTTTTCTCTGCTAGTTTGGCTTCCACAGGTTGCTAGTTTCTTGGAACTTGGTGGTCTGACCTTTTGCATCTGTGAGAATGTCAATTGAAGCTGTTATAATAAATCATCAATTAGTCTTGCGTAATGCGGTTTCACACAAAAGTTGTGTAAAACTGATACAAGTCATAAGAAAGGCACGCCCATGTTAGAGTGAAAGTAATTATCAAAGGATCCGTTTTACAATGTACATGTGTAAAGTCGCCTTACACAAGCATCTGTGAAAAAGAAAACAGAGTAGTGAGCAATGGAAGCTTACTTTCTCCACTTCTAGCTCAAAAGAAAAGTATTTTTCTCCTATTTCCATTTCCATTGCACAACAGCAGGAAAAGGCAGGGAATATGGGACCAATTTTGAGGGAAAAAAATAAATACAGATAATGTCATAAAAATCGAAATTTAAACCAAAATTAAGAAGATCCATGAAGATTATTTCAAAAGACAGCTGGTGATAGACACAGAAAACAAAAATTAAACCCAAAAATACATTAGAAAAACATAGTATAATCAACTATAAAATAGGGAGTAATGAATTAAGAAGTGGATGATATATACATTCTCACGCACGACTGAAAGCTCTGGAGTTGATGTGTGTCATTTTATGGACAGCATATAATCTATTGTTTATTAGATTACTCAGCAGCATATTCCATAAAATATGAGTCAAGTCAAATAAACAAATAAGTGAGCCAAGAAAACACAAAAAAATTTGCAGAACGTTAGTGGGCATGGTTTGATTAGTCAAAGGGTGAAGTTGATACTACTCCACCATTTCAGGAGTACTCCGTATTAAATAGTCGGGAAGGAAAGTATGAACGAAATTCAAGAGTACCAAGTAACACAATGTCCCTGTGGATTTTCCTGAATTCTGTCATCAACCTCTGCTGCATTGCTGAATTCTGTGATCAGGCTGTTTAGATAGCAAAAGTGAAAAAGATCCGTCCAAATCCCTCCCCTCCATGTTTATCATACAGTGATGCCTTGTTTATTATCCAAAACAGGGATTTTCGATCCCTGTTCACAAATTCCACATCAACAGATGGCATAAGCTCATCTTCATAAGATCTTCATCTTTATCAAAGTTATTCAACAATGAATCCCTATCTATATATGGTTGTAACTTGTAAGTATATCTTCGTCCCAAAAACACTCCACTGTTTTGTGCAGATGATTGAGTAACTCTTGGATTAGACTTGCACCGCTGGCCATAGCTCCAACAAGTGTTTTGTGCTACCTTTAAGCCTTATTATCACAGAGACCCTCATTAGCTTATCAAAAATTGTGAAACGCCCAACATAAAGCATGACACAGAGAACCACAAGTTCACAGATAATCAGCACAGTACAATATCATCACAGCAACTCCAACAACTTTATAGCTTCACAATCACAGAACAACTTTGCAGCTTCAAAGACAGTTTTTATGCTGACGGTTTCCGTATTAAGACTATGAGCACAACCCCTATGTCTTTTTTACTTCCTAACAAAGGTATGCTGATAGGCATAGAACCCTGATGATGAGTCATGATTACCATCTCTCAATGACTTTACCTCTCGTCTATATCAACCAAATTGTGATCGAGCCAAGAAAGATTCACCAATTTCACAATTTTAAACTTGTCTACGTTATCCGTCCAACTATATCCTCCATCCTTAATTAAATCTTTGGTATCCATAAGCTCTCTAATAGCCCTCGATTCTTCCCACCTCCCCTCTGAAGAGTAGATATTGCCCAAAAGCACATAAGGTGTACAGCTTCTTGGATTCAAGGAGAAGAGTTTTTCTGCAGCTCGTTTGGCCACAGAAATATCACTGTAAACTCTACATGAACTCAGCAAAACCTCCCAGATAACAGGATCATCCTTACATGGCAATCTCATGATTAGCATTTCAGCTTCATGTAATCTCCCAGCTCTACCCAAAGCATCAATGATACATGTATAATGATCTAAGCTTGGCTTAATTTTGTGCATTGGAAGCATTGACTCGACGATTTTTATCCCTTCATCAACTAAACCGGAATGGCTACAAGCAGTTAAAACAGCTACAAAGGTTATATTATCAGGCTCTTCCCCTGCACTAATCATACAAGAGTACAGATGCACTGCCACATTACCATATCCATTTTGTGCATACCCATGTATCATCTCGTTCCAAACAATGACATTTTTCACAGGCATTGCATCAAATACATCCCGAGCACCCGATATGTTACCACATTTACAATACATATTAATCAGAGCACTTCCTACATATATGTCATTTATGAATCCAAACTTCACTATTTGAGCATGAAGTTGTTTACCTTGAGAGGGAAAGGCCTGTTTGGCACAACAACTTAGCATAGTGGCATAAGAGAATTGGGTAGGGCGTATATCTCGTCCTCTCATTGTATTAAAGAAATCGAACGCCTCCTTTTCTCTAGAATTAACAGAAAATCCAGCCAGGATAGCATTCCAGCAAACAACATCCACTAACGGCAGTTGATCAAATATATACTTTGCAATATCCATCTTCCCACTCTTGGAATACAAAGTGATAAGACTGCTGCCAACATAGATATCATTATTAATCGTTGCCTTAAGTGAGACAGCATGGACTTGTTTTCCACCTTCCAGAAGCCCCATCTCAACGCACGAGGTCAGCACAATAGCCAGTGTGGTACTATCAGGCTTTACATTTTGCAACTGCATCTTCCTGAAAAGCATGATCGCTTCTTCGTTGTTTTCAATCTGTGAATACCCGGAAAGCATAGCATTCCACGAGCTTACAGTCGGGTTAGCCATTGTTTCAAATAATCGACGGCCAAGTCTAAGATCCCCAGATTTGGCACATGATACCATCATATTGATCAAAGTCACCTCATCCGGCTGGTAACCAGATGATATCATTCTCTCCATAATCTCCATGGCTTTGTCACACTTGCTAATTCTGCCATATCCAGCTATCATAATATTCCATGAAACGACACTTGGTTTCGATAGATTTTGAAAAATAATACAAGCAGTATCCATGTCACCAGCCTTGGTATACATATCAAGCAAAGAGTTAACGAAATGAAAATCATTTCCAAATCCAAGTTTGACAGAAAGACCATGCACTAATCTGCCATGTACTTTATATGGCAAGCCATCATTCTCCCCTCTAGCACAAGTATTAACAATGCTGGACAAAGATACCGCATCAATGCAAACTCGAGTCCTATGCATCAACTTAAACACTCCCAACGCCTCTTCAATTCTTCGACCCTCCACCAAACCACCCATCAATGCTGTGAAAGACACCTCATTAGGCTCCGGCAACTCTTTAAATGCACGAATCGCCTCACCTATACATCTACATTTACAGTACAGCGTAAGCAAAGCATTCCCAACAAACATATTCTTGTCAAGTCCAACCTTAATCGCCAGACAATGACACAACCTCCCTAACTCAACCTCCAATAAGACGCTACAAGCACGGAAAACGCTAGCCAACGTAAAGTGGGTAGGCACAAAACCTTGTGAAACCATCATGACATACATATCCAACGCCTTACCATGATCACCTGCCTTAACAAAGGCGCTAATCATATTATTCCAGGACACCACATTTCGGTCCGGCATTTCATCAAACAGCTGGTGTGCATCATCCAGCTTGTTAGCCATACATAACCCACTAAGCATGGAGTTCCAAGAAAAGACATCTCTGTGAGGCATTTCATCAAACACACGGCGTGCAGAAATGGGGTCATTACATTTGGAATAAAAATCAATGAAACGGTTAAAAAGGTAAGTATTTGATGGTAACGAAGAGCGAATG
>JAOWBH010143204.1:0-13100 GCA_028566215.1 Silene coronaria | reverse complement strand
GATAGATACAATTACCTTATTTTTGTATTTCATCTTATATTTCTTGTTGTTATTTTCTAACACATGATCTATTTATTAAAGTGATTTACACAATCTATTCTATGATAAAGTATTATGTATCATACGGAAAAGTAATAAGACATAAGATAAGACACGAAAATAGGATAAAGATCATAACTCGGAATTCCTATATAGTTTATGTCCTAGCTTATATAAGCTGTAAAGCGTGTGGATGGATTTGAAATACATTGCATGGAAAAAGCTACAAGTCTAGAACTACTCTTAGATCACAAAATAGTGAAAAAATAAATGTGAAAAAATTATTTGAGACTTTGGAGGGGCACTATAATAATCTTACTATTTGGAGAATATTCCTCTCATTAATTAGCATATTAATACTCTCCCAATTTAGCCCTAATACAAACAATTGATGGGTAGGTTTCAATTAATTAGTTGTTATATTTTCATGATTTTATTTCACAGTGATATATATTAATGTATATATTTTGGGGTAAAGGTAATCACAGGGACGATTTTAATGCTGATTGATTTGTACGGTTGTAATTATGTCATGAGTATCACCTCTTATGGATTTACCGACTATATATGCTAAGTTGCTAACCGATATCTGCATGTTAAGGCTCTGTTTGGCATGCCTTTTCAGGTACCTGATTTGACAAAAATAGTTTTTTTGTCAAAAATTTTAGGTAGCTTATTCTTTTTGTAGTGTTTGAAATGTAGCTTATTTGCCCAAATAAGCTACCTGAAATAATTAGGTACCTGTTTTAATATTACTTACCCTTTTTACCCTTCAATTATTTGGAAATAATAATAAATCATATCTTTTACGTTATTTGACAAATATCAGTTAACTTTTCAGCTAATTTACCAAACAGTTTTAATAAAAATCAGTTACATTTTCAGGTCATAATTTTCAGTTAGCATTTCAGGTTTCAGCTATCTTTTTAGGTTTCAGTTAGGTTTTTAGGTTTCAGCTAGTTTTTTAGTTAATTTTACCAAATAGAGCCTAAGACTTCACTAAAGAAATGACAAGCCAAATAAATAAATATTTGTGATTTAAGAATTTTTGTTGGATATTCTTTTTTATCATTTATCTTCCACCGACTTATAGTACTATCAACTTAGTCTAATTTCATGCAAGAATAAAAACATGCAAGTTAAGATTTTATGCTCAAATGGTAAAAATGTGGAAAGATTACAACTTTACATGTGATCACATGTGGAAGTAATTGCTACCCAAATACAAGGAATACTAAAGATCCCAAATGCATGCATGTGGCAAGAATTTAATCTCCTTATTGCATCAATTAGGTATCATCATAACATAAAAATGAGTAATACATTACATTGAAAATGTTTTAACCTAACTTTCGGTTTTTCTAACATGTTCCTTTATAAATAATTAGGATAGACTATAGCCTTAGAATCCACCCGTACTCGATTGATCGTATATACCCGGTTATTGTAGACTAGCTAGGTTAACTTCGATCGCCAGCCGGAGCGATTCTTTTTTATAATTTTCCAACTTTTTTCGCGTTCCTCTTAAACCATTACCAGTTTGCCCCCGCTGGGGTTAATTCCTGACTCCGCCACTGCTCGATAATGATGAATTATTATGTTGGGTCGAGTTTTACAACTTTGAAATTTAATTTATGTCGATTGTCGATGATTAAATTGTCATCGTATATGAAATTCGTTATTTAGTGACTTCGTTAGAGTTTTTAATTATCGCGTTAATACGATTAAAATAATAATCTAATAATGTGCTAAATTTATGGAGTAAATTTAGATTTTGAGTGAGTTGTCATGTTACTAGAGAGTTGTGGAAAAGCTAGCAAAAGGAATAAAGTGAATGTTAAACTGTTGTTCAAGTTCTATTATCTACTGGAAAGCTTGTTCTTTATAAAAAATAATTAAAAAACATTTGATACTAATCCCAATCCAAGAAACATTTTCTGACAATCTCAATAATGAATAATCATGGATTGATCTAACATAAATTATTAAATAGGACGATATTATCACACTGTGAGACGGTCCATTTTTAAATCATATGTTAAATGAGCTAAGCACTAGTAATTAACTTTAAATCTCTACTTGACTTAGCATAAATTACATTTATAATATAATATGTTTTGTCCCAAATTAAAATTACATAATATTATCAATTATGTCCCAAAAACTTGACTAAGAAAAGGACATTTAACTAGAAGACAAAAATTGATTGTACTTTGAATACACCGAAAACATCCAACTGTTCTATAAGATCGTTTTATCACACTCACAGAGTCACAATACACATCTAAAACAAGAAAAAATTTAAAGTAATTACTTGGTATTTATTTAATAAAAATTATATTTTGAAAATCTGATTTTTATAATGATCATAAATCTCTTTCTATAAAACTCAAGTTAGCAATTTTTTTATTTATTTTGGTAAATTATATGAAATATAGTATTGTATGTAGACGTATTGTTACTCTTAGACTTATTTTACTGTTAGATCGTCCTATAAAATAATTTGTGAAAAAACAAAATAGGCTAGAAACTCAAAGTTCGAATATGAAATCGTAATATCTCTATAATACGAGTATACACTTTTCCAAAAATCGAGTTGAAAATGACAATTGTATACAATGCACCAAAAAAATCATAAAAATATAAATAGATAGCCGTCCAAACAACTGTACCCATATAATTATATCATGAACAATTCACAATCTTTATTTGATCATTTCTACATTCATATCAATTAATATACTATACCACCAGTTGTATGGTGTTGTATGATATACAATCCGAGTTCTGTACCAAAGTTTTCGAGCTTTGTTTTAAAGATTCTGAGCTATAGTGTAAAGTATCTGAACTCACTCACCTAAACATAAAAAAAAACTAAACTTGAAACAACTCAAAAAAATTACACATATGCTCGATTAAATGTATAGTGTTGTACAATGCTTATTATACAACATGTGGTATAGTAGTATTTGTGCATGATATCGTACCGTGGATGAATGTTATAAATCAAACGTTTATGTGTTATGTGTATCAATAGTATTACCGTTTATTATGGTCCACGAATGTTTGATTATTTCCTACATTCAGTGAACCATTTTCATCATGCATGTATGCTTCCTTGTCTTTTCTTATGTTATCATCTTACGTTAGGATAACTTTTTACTACATAGAGTAGTATTTAATTCGTACCTTTAGGCTTTTTCTCTTTTATTATTCCCGTGATTGTTAACTTTGACTAGATCTGGTAAACTGATCAATCAGGTCGGGTTAATTTCGGGTCAGAAGATTTCAGGTCGGGTCGGGTCATTTTGCGTTCGAGTCAACTAATATTTAGTTATTTGTGGATAATAATCAGTTTACAACAATAAAAGTTCAGGTCGGGTTAATTCAGGTCATGTCCGGGTCTTGAAGTCAGGTGTCGAGTCTGGTTCGGTCGGGTGTGTTCAGGTCGGGTTAGATTTGTCAGGTCTAACTTTGACCATGAATCTAGTTAATGCAAGTATAAATAGCCTTCACATAAATGTTAGAATAAGACGGTCTTACATGCAAAAAAAAAACATTCAAAGTTAACTTTGACTAGAGCGGATAAACTGTCAATCAGGTCGGGTTAATTTCGGGTCGGATTTTTTCTAGTCAGAAGACTTCAGTTCAGGTCGGGTTATTTTGAGTTCGGGACATTTTCGGGTCAACTAATATTAAGTTATTTATGGATAATAATCAGTTTACAACAATAAGAGTTCAGGTCGGGTTAATTCAGGCCATGTCCGGGTCTTGAAGTCGGGTGTCGAGTATGGTTTGGTCGGTGTGTTCAGGTCGGGTCAGATTTGTCAGGTCTAACTTTGACCATGAATCTAGTTAATGTAAGTATGTACAATGTTTAACCTTCACATAAAATATTAGAATAAAGCGGTCTTACATGTAAACAACATTCATTTATTTATTACTAGTACTATCAGTAAAATGAGTTTTATATAAATAGACCGTTTTACAGACACACGTATATGACCGTCTTTGGCGTCTTATATAATAATTACTGATGACCTAGGTTTTTTATGCATAAACAATTAATTCAGGTTATGTCCGGGTGTTGAGTCTGGTTCGATCGGGTGTGTTCAGGTCGGGTCAGATTTGTCAGGTCTAACTTTGACCATGAATCTAGTTAATGTAAGTATATAGCCTTCACATAAATATTAGAATAAGGCCAGGCGGTCTTACATGTAAACGACATTTATTTATTTATTACTAGTACTATTAGTAAAATGAGTTTTATATAAATAGATCGTTTCACATACTCACGTATATGACCGTCTTATATAATAATTACTGATTACCGATGACCTAGATTTTTTATGCATAAACAATTATGAAAGTAAATTATTTATCAAAACATGGGCGTCTCACCGTAAACTACACTCATGCATGAATATACGGCTAGCATATAAAGGTAGTTGTTAGTTGTTACGTGTATGCATGGTTTATGTTGTTGTTCTACATTGGCATAAATAATAAAAAATTAGATAAAACAATCTTTGGTAACAAACATTATAGGAAAGTTATGGGAAATGATGTATCTAGGGTTTGTTTTGGTGTTGGTGGAGTATATTATAGAAGAAAGTCATGAACATTATTATTAAAATAATCGAATTGTGACATATTATCTCATTGAGTCTCGAGTTTATATTACTAAGCCCTTGATAGTCAAACCTGCTATTAAAACCTGCTAATTTAATTTGATAGTCAAACCTGCTATTAAAATCTGCTAACCGTATTCTGCTAATGTTATCCGTTTTTATAAATCTGCTTCTGCCATTTGCCAAAAAGGGCCTAAAACTTTTAAAATATTATTATAATGGACATTAATATTAAACTAATATATTTAGCAAAGAAAATTTAAAATATGAATATTTGTGAGTACTGTTTTCTATCTGAATCATGTGTTACTTTTAGTAAATTAAAAATTACTCCTTTTTAAAATTCAGTTTTCAAACATTACTCCCTTTTTAATGTTTTTTTTTTCAAAAAATACTACCTTAAAATACATTTTTATCAAAAATTGTTTCAAAACTCAATTTCAAGTCACTTATTTTATCGGTTTTTGAACTTATTTCGTCTGTGGCTTAGCGAATTTATACTTTGTAAGGTATATAGAGTATAAGTTCAAAAATAGACGGAATAAGTCGCTTAAGTTGGAGTTTTGAAACAACTTTTGATAAAAATGCATTTTAAATGAGGAAGTAATTTTAAAAAACTAAATTTTAAAATGGGGTAATTTTTAATTTAATCTTACTTATAATCCAAGGTAAGTTAAAATAGTTAAGATGAATTAAATATTAATTAATAAAATAGTTAGTTAAAAAAAAGAGTGACTATTTGCCGTCAAGACTAAGTCAATGAATAAATACAGTCATAGGAAATCATGGAGTGGGCCCCTACTTATGGAGCCACGTCATCACCTTAATATGACCTACCCTAAGCTACTGGCTGACGTGGCTGTGGCGGGCTGGGTTCTAGAACCATCTATTTACTTACCTACAATGATCGAAGATTGGAACCTAGGTTCGGTAAATTTTAAGAAGACGAACTAGTAATACAATAAAGTATTGTTGATAACAGAAATCGATCTTTTTAGTTTAAAAAATTCGAAAATTTGCCATCCATTGTTGGCACGAGTGTATCTGCTACTCTGTTAGTCTCCCTTTGTATGCCTCCATGCATACATATATGTAATTAGCTCGATATCTATGAACTTTTTATTTTTAAAAAGTACGTCACTGTTTGCGTGAAAACAAGCACAGTATTTTAAGTTACGACACAACATGCCTCAAAAAACAGGTTGTTTATGGATTTGAGCAGTCATGTTCTTGTTTGGGTCTTTAGTTATGTTGTTTTACTGTTTTATGCAGTTATGTACACCAAAATTAAATAATTTTGTAGGGTTATTCCTCAAGAAAAGGACAATAATAATAATTTTGTAGGGTATTTGTTGTTGTAATAGTAGAAACACTTATTAATTATTACTCATAAATTATGAGAATGGAATGTACCTCATTTGGAGGAGGTAAAACAATTATTTTAACGTACATGTCGTAATAATTCTCTTTTATCATGATTATAAACGGAAAGTGTAAATTTAAAATTACTCTCTTTTAAAATTTAGTTTTTTAAAATTAATTCCTTATAAAAAAAATCAAAAATTACTCTCTTAAAATGCATTTTTGTCAAAATTTGTTTCAAAACTCCAACTTAAGCGACTTATTTCGTCTATTTTTGAACTTAATGCTCAATTGTTATACCTTACAAAGTATAAATTGGCTAAGCTACAAACGAAATAAGTTCATAAACCGACAAAATAAGTGACTTGAAATTGAGTTTTGAAGCAATTTTTTATAAAAATGCATTCCAAGGTAGTAATTTTTGAAATTTTTTTTATAAGGGAGTAATTTTTGAAAATTGATTTTTAAAAGGGAGTAATTTTTAATGTACTCTTTTTAAAATTATATATATCTATTACCGAATTAGCCATTTTGCCCAAATTATTTCCCAAACTAGCCATGGTAAAATTAATTACATTGTTAAAACCTTAAAAACGGTAAAAATGAAATGATTAGTATAAATACTTTACTGAAAATTGTCATTTTTATGTTAAATGGGATGATATGTTACATGGAAAGGAGATGAAACACACAACATAGATGATATAGTCGGTTCTAACTTCTACGACAACATAGGAGATGCAAAGGCAACAAACTCAGGATTAGACTCCAAAATATTCATTTCCTTGTCCTCCAAAAATAACCACGCTTCAATTCCATCATCACCATCGTCAACTTCACTGTAGTCATTCAAAATAATGACATTCCTTTGCAATGGTGAGATCTTCCCATCAGTGGGCACCACCAATTCGGGTTTCCCGAATCCGAAATCGAGTTCATTGAACCCAAGCCTACACCAACTTACAAGCTTGTAAGCTTTTTCCTTGTACACTGATGCTATTTCCATAAGCTTACTCAAACTCTCACGTATACCCTCGACTGCGCTCTCCCCTTGGTACTCCTTTATCTCCTTGTTTACCTTTGAAATTGAGTTGTTAATCTCACCAACAAAATCTGATAGCCCGGCCCATTTTTCGGCCCGGGCAACTGCTATGGTGGCTAGGTTTCCCATCGAGCATCTTCCCATTGGAGGCTTCATCCTTGATCGCATGTCTAGTGTCACCTGCCATATATAGTTGATATATTTTTAAATTGCTTTGTTAGATTTATTTAATCACATGCGTGTTTTCACAATATGTCATACTAAATTTATTGATTTTTTTCCTAAATTAAAGCTCAAGACTAAAAAAAAATTTATCAAAATGGATTTGGGTTGAAACTTATTACCAAAAAAAGGTTTACTTCAGCTCTGAACATGTTATGTTTTGAAGTCGCACTCCTCCTTAACGACGCTCGACTTCTTAGCGATCTAATCCCAAAATGCAAAAAAAAAACAAAAAACAATTTTTTTAGTACTCTAGCTAGCAAAGTCGCCCAACTGATAAGCGACTTTTCTAGTGTATCAAAAAGTTTTTATTTTATTTTTGTTCAGCGAGCGACTGTCCCAAACATAAATTTTTCTTTTGCCTTTTTATTTAGTTGCAAGTTACAATGGTTGCTGAAGAACCCAATAACTTAACCCTGACGTTAATCCAGTCTACAATCGCAAAAACCATGCCTAAATGGACTCATTTTGAATAATTTGTTTGAAAGTGACTCCATTCCATTATATTGTTTGTTATTCAAAACCTTTTTGGAAAAAATTCAAATTTATTTCTCATATTGTTTTCACAATTTCATTTAGTAATTTTATTTACTGACCGTATACTTATTAAAAATGGTTTACCATGTAGTCCGTGTTGTACACACTAAATATTTTATTGAAATAATGAATAGAAATTTGTATACCACAATATAGAACTTTTTTGTTGAGATAATGATATTTCACCTGAAGCACAGTATCATTCGGCTCATCGTTAGTCATGGAAAAACCGGCTTGTTGGGAAGCTAGGAAGGCTTGCTCCCAAATAAAACCAGCCACAGCAACAAACCGGCTCGGTTTTGGCACCTTGTCACTAGCGGCCCGGTCCTTAAGTTCTCTTATCCGACTATTCCTAAAGACAAACCTCTTGACAACTGGAGGTTCACCAAGATCGAGACCCTTAAGCCCGCTAAACGACATGAGTGGCTTATAATCCATTAACGGAGGGAAAGCATCGACACTAGACTTAAAATCGGGTTGGATAAGGTCAATATGGTCGTATGATTGGGCCGTCCTTGCTAGGAAGGCCCAATGCTTAAAGAAAGTAGCCGAGGACAACCCGTCCATGACCTTATGGATATCATACCACCCAATAGCGACACCACCACAAGTAAAGACATTAACTTGGATGGCTATATGAGTTAGTTGGGTTAAAGGATTGTGGTCGTCGTTGCCGTTAATCCCAAGAGATTCATGTGGTGGAAGAAACTTGGCCATCAAGTCAAGTTTTCTCGGGCTATTTAAAACATGAGAAACCGAGGAATTGACAAGTGTTTCGAAGAAGGGTACGCCCTCGTCGTTGCAAATGATAGTTGATTGGGTTACCCGACCTGCAATGGGGTAGAATTTGGTTAGTGTTTTGGAGAGGGTGGATTTAAGGGTGGTTGTGTTGAGACTCTTGAGAGGTTTTGTGTTGGGGATTGGTTTGTAGAATGCAATGCCACATGTGGGGAAGAGAGGTGGTAAAGGCACGATTTGATCAACGTAAGATAATGTCAAGTTTGTGAGGTTGGACGGCGTTGGGGATGATGGCTTTACAAACTCACTTGATATCATTCTCACTTCTACTTGATATGTTTCCTTCATTTTCTTGTTTTGATTGTTTGCTTTGTTTACTCCTATGGAGGCATTCACTAGAGGGTATTTAAAGAAATTTTTTCTAAGATATATTTAGGACAAAACGTGGAAGTCAAGCTCTAGTTGGGTGACTAGCTACATCAAACCCTTCTGGCAAATCATCGTTGGTGAAGAGTTTCAAATTCAAGAAACCATCATGACCTTCAAATTAGTCCTTATTATTTTAAGACATGTCATAGTTCTCGTTATAAAGTGAATCGTGCAACCGAGGAATGGTTATCTTGTACTCAAAAAAAGAGGAAGACTTTGCAAGAAGATTAGTTGCAATACAAGTAATTAAATATTCTACTCCTATCAAATACGCACACATTACTAGCATAAACAAAAGGACTAAGATAATGGGTTAAGCATTACAGAAGATGTTGGAGCGATCGAGTGGTGTTTTCATCATGGATGTTGGTAGGTAACTAGTTAAGGGTAAATGATTTATTTGTCGCACTTTACATATATGAATATTTTTGAAAAACAAGTTATCATAAACTGTAACACTGGTTGGATCATTACGGGTACATTTGACCATAAAATGATTACAAAACTCCATCTTATTTGTTTCAGACGAAATTGGCCGTCTGAAACAAGAGATTGCGAAGGTAATTAGTTGTCTTAGGAAAAAGACAATAAAGGTTATTTGTTTTTATAATGAACTTGATATGGTATCCAGGGTCACTCAACAATTTATCGACTAGAAATGCATTTAGTTTCCCATTATCATTAATGTTACTTATACTAATCTCGATTTTACTATTGTTACTTTCACTATATCTATTACTGCTACATCACTACTACCGCCACTGCAATTGTTACTTTAATTACTTATACTGATCTTATTATGACACTTTATAAAAAAAAATTATAATTCATGCATGTAAAATTTATCAACCAACTTATGAAACTCATTCCTTAATCCTACTGCTAATATGGATACGTACATTCCCTAATACCATCGTTAATCTAAACAAGATAAACTAACTAATAAGTTAATCTGAAATGAGTGCATTCTTTCGATTAGATAGAGAACTAATTTGAATTAACTCTCACTACTTGTGATCAAACCTCCCTAGACCGATCAACACGTTATTTCTAATGCAAAACTTTGAAGGTTTGGCCAGAAGTGAATGAAAATGCAATTTGCCATTTTGGATTTTTCCTTTGGGAACTAAAATGGCACCTAGATGAAGTTAAGGTGCGAGCCTCCAATGGTATCAAGTAGGGCTACAAACTCGACAAAGACTCCAAACGACTCTATAATGCAACTAATTGAATGCAAATGTGACGGCGTGTCGTTGTACGCCCTCAAACACAATTATAATCCCAACTTAGTATAGCGAATAAGTCGGAGTCGATCCATGAGATGGTTGGGTTCCAAGTTCCAAGTTCTAAGTTTATCTATCCTATTCCTAACAATGGAAATGTCACGATATTTGGGTATTGGTTTTAATCTACACTAATGAAATAAAACAACAATAACGAAGATGTAAACAATCAAGTAAAAGCACTAGGGTGTCATAGGTTCATATGGGAGATCAAAAGAGTCTACACATGTGAGTCTAAATCGGGTCAAGGTTGTAGTCGGACTATGGGTCGAGGCTCTCGTTATTACGGTCCTACCTAGACCAGGTTGAGTTGGGTTAGCTCTCGCGTACACCCATTCTACCCATGATTGGTCGTCGCCAACCTATGTAAAGATAAAATGCCCTAGACAATGCACAAAATAATGTAGTATGTTCGAATCCACAGAGAAACAATAGTTGTTTGAATAGAAAAGCTATGGTTAGATTACTATCAAGATCGGTTTATCGGAAAATTGATTGATTGGTTGGGTTAACAATAACAGAATAACAATAATAATAAAGATGTCATAAGGATTCGGGTCACACATGCATAATAGAAATGGGTCATGCTAACATGGGACGTATAGAAATGCTATTTGTTTAGGTCTCGCGACAACCACCTCTTGGCCTTATTGTCAACCATAGAATGGGTCCTAACGAACTCTCGTTATGGCTAGGTCACTCTACTACACATGCTTAGCCTAATTCAATTCCGTGCCTCTCGACTTATAGAACGAATTAACAAGTTTAGTCAAAGATTGTGATCAATAATCTAAGGCTAACGATACAAATCGAGAATGTGATAGAAACAAATGAACAACACTACAATATTCTAATTAGCATTATAAATGACTATCTTGCATGGCTCCCCTCATCCCTAGACAATAAAACTACTCACTCATGGTGAGAAATGAAATAACAATGCTAGAAATGATATAAGATTGCATAATGGAAATGATAAGTAAATTATAAATAAACATAAAATATAAAGTTGAAATATAAACTATGAACTATGGAAATGATAATGATATGAAAATTATGATGGAAATAACGAAATGATGCTAATGAAATGTTAACTGTAAATAAACTAACTACTACGATAATGAAATGCGAAACGAATTGCTAGAAGAACGAATTACCAGAATGTAGAAGGAACTTGTATAAGAACAATAAGAGAGAAATAATAGAAATAACAACCCAAGAACAAAGATTTCAAGGAAATGTAAATAACTTATATTATAAGAGAAATGCTTGTGATAACAATAAGAAAATTGCTTAAGGAAATAAAACTGAAATATATGAAATTATGCGTGTAAAAGATGATACAAATGGTCGACCTAGGGGTTCCATATATAGGCCCATAGGTGCAAAACGTAAAGGCCGTAAATGCCTATAATCCCGATCGGGGTTGGCCGTCCCTGATCGGGGTTGTAGCAACCGAGTTTTAAGACTCTTAACTCACCGCCATGTATTCTTTTGTGGATCCGAGGTTGGTCATGCCGGTTCTTCTAATCCCGATAGGGATTGCTTATCAGAATATTCCAAGCATTAATTTCCAATGTTTGGGAACATGCAATCCCTAATATAGGATAGGGATCATGTTTGCAACACGTCTTTATTTTGAACTTGATTTCTTAGCTTGGCACTCCATTTCTTCCATGCTTTGGACTTGGATTCTTTCATAAATGCTTTGCCACGATCGTTGCTTGACTCTGGTAGCCTCGTACTCCTTAGTGTGTGATCAAAAGATGGGAAATAAGCTAGAAAAGCTTTGTTTCCTACAAAAGATATATGACACAAGCATTGCACCTCGATGAAGGTATTAGCTCACATAAACACATCAAATGATGCGAAACACAATCAAAACCGAGCTAAATAAAGGGGTAAAAGTATATAAAATATTGACTCATCAAACTCCTCCAAGCTAAACCCTTGCTTGTCCTCAAGAAAGCAAAATAAAAACTAAGACAAGGATGAGTCAAACAATCAAATCCCACCAAACATAATCCCATAATGGACAAGTAAGCTTACGATTCAAAAACAGGAAACAACATGGGCAAAAGGGAGAATGCGAAACATGGATGAGATTTACATGGCGGCGTAACATGATCGACTTTGAATGGACTTTTAGGCTCTTGCATGATCAAATAGACATTGAACTCTTGCGGATCACTCGAACTCATTTTATGTGAAGGGATATGTATGTGAAATTCACTCACCTATCCTCGACTCATGAGAGTGTGCCTGAAATCTAATATGGTAGTCAATTCATCAACACAAGCAAAATTGCAATCAAAGTCAGCATATAAAGAAAGCCACAAAGAAGAAGGCTATATTGTGATGGGCAGGAAGGGGTATCAAATGATTTATGGAGAGTGGAGCTAAGTTAAGCTAACAACTAACTAAAATGTGCATGAATGCTCAGAATACAACCCTCAACCCATGATCAATTTAGAAAAATTCTGAGCCAAAGATAGTATATTGGCTACTTTTCTTTTCAAACCATTGCGAATTTCCCCAAGCAAAATGGAAAATAGAAATCACAAATTTCTCATTTTTTCTTTCTTCTTTTATGTGTATGATAACTTATTTGAACAATGAAGATCATACTTCCTTTTTAATTTCCTTTCTTTTCATTTCATTTTTGAGACGAAAATCAGTAATTCCATCAACTACCAAGCTCACATGTTCATTTCATTGAACATTTCCCAAACAGAGCACTCAATGCACATTTATAAGTTACTAGCTCAACAAGGTAGGCAATATGAATGTAGCTAGTATGTAAAATGAAGAACAAAA
>JAOWBH010143193.1:0-13101 GCA_028566215.1 Silene coronaria | reverse complement strand
TTTACCAAATATAAGCATGCAAAAGTCCTTAACTATCACCCAAAGACAATAGCTACCTATCTAGCCTTGATGCATGCAGTGAGATCGGATTTTCTACTGTGTGCAAATAGCTGAGCATTTATCAGGACACTTTTTTCTGACCGATTTCGTAAACTAATACGTTAGATATTACATATAATCCTTGACATAAGCAGTAACAGAACACTCAGAAGGTCAAACACATGGAAATTGACCTCAAACAGCAGCATACAATTACAACTTACTATACTAATATACTCTATCGACTTGTCTATTGGTTAAAGTATCCAAGAATCAAAACTTGTATTTAACGTAAAATCACCAAAAACATATGAAAAGCTAACCATGATGTACTAATTATTGAAATCAGCTTCAATTAGACATATGCAGCGAAACAATACTTACAAACATGCTACCAGAAACTGCATTTTTTAGTATGTCACATTTTCTATAATAAAAATACTATTAAACATCTAACAATGTACTCGACATGCATCTACATCTATGTCCCAGAAAAATTTAAGACCAAAAAGCTAGCAACTATAATTTATTATTCACCACAAGTAATAATCAGGCAAAAACATACATATGAAATTAATAACTAACGCAAGTTTATTGGGTTAAAATAGGCACCAATTAGTTTACATACCTTTTTCAACTGAAATATGTATGTAGTTTGATGGACTTCCTCTTGTTTTGTTTGGCAAAGCAAAGTAATTATTTTTTTATTGAACATACTAAACTCTCTTTTATATAGGTACAAAATAGTTAGGGAGGAATCTTACAAGTGGCAAAGATATACAATGATGGAAGAAAAGTTAAAGTTCACTTATTAATCACATTATTATGTACACTTTGGTATCAACTGAGCTATAATATTTCTGTTTAACTGTAGTGTTTTAGTATATATGTAAGAGCGATTTAAATAGATATGGAACCCAAAGGTAGCAAATATTTTTATAACACATGCAATATTAACTATGTAACAACAAATAAATTTTCCCAAATTGGTTACACCTGTAGATAGTGTACACATACCGCCTATGTGTAACATGAGTGTATTATACAATCGAGTCGGTTATATACAAGAGGTAGATGAAACAGGATCAAGCAACCGTACTCGTGTATTTTGTTTTTGCTATACGTTCAAGTACCGTTTGCTGGAACCTGATTTACAACTACATTCGAGAACCTATAATTAAAACGTCAAACTATATGTTTCTGAAACTATTTATATTATTGATATACATAACAGTTCAACTTAGACTTACAATTGGGTTCAACTAAGGAATAATGTTTGCAAGTCGGAGAACTGTGTACGACACTACATTTTTAACACAGGTATTCGCCGTTAGATCTACCCCGTTGTTTGATACAACTGTAAACTATTTTGATGTTCTTGCACGAGACAATGCTACATACAACTGACCATATGAGAAGAAAGGCCTAGGAAGGTACACAACTACTTGGCAGAGTGTCTGTCCTTGTGATTTGCTAATTGTCATAGCAAAGATTAGCTTCAGTGGGAACTGATAGCGTTGAAACTAAAATGGATAGCTGGCTAACGGTGAGGGGCGCAGCTTAACCCGCGGTATTAAAACATGCTCACCTTTGTGATGGCCAGTTGTTAAGATGCACTCAACAAAGTTTGGGCTAAATTGCCTGCATAGTAATCGAGTCCCGTTGCACAGCCCGAACGAAAGAAGTATATTGCACAGCAATATAACTAGACAATTTCCCTTCAATACAAGCTCATGTGGACTTATACCTCCTGAACAGAGTTTATTAACAAACTCAGCCAGATATATTGCATTTTGTCGTCAAGCACTGTGTCGTAATTTTTAATGTTACAGGTTCGCCTGGAAATTTATTTATTAACACAGAATTGATTGCATCAACATCGTCATTCATTGGTGTAATAATTGCTCGAGTGGTAAAAATGTCAGAGGAAAAGTCAGCAACATCAAGTTCTGGAAACGCAACTGTCGTAATCTCTTTAATAGGATTTGGTGCACCACATGCATGCTGATGTACAATATGCGATGGAAGCTGCACTAACTCGTTCTCTTCAGTTTGCAACTCTCCATTTCCCAACGACAATAAAAAGCTTGAGTATATAGGATCTTCCCGTGCTCACATATTTTCTGTTAATTGGAATTTGATAATTCCTAGCTAAAATACAGAATTAACTAAACTTGGTTCCACTGCCTCTCTTTGTGACTTATGAGGTATAACAGGCAAAACCTGCCAAAAATTACCACCGAAAACAATAATTTTTCCACCAAATACATTGTCAGGGTTACACAAATCTCGAAATAACAAGTCAAGAGCGTCGACTTTCTCCTTTTTAGCCATCAAAGCTTCATCCCATATAATTAAGGTGGTCTCTCTTATTAATGTAGCCAGACTACCTTACATTGGTACATCACATGTTAAGCACTCACTAATATCAAGCAGGAGCTTAAATCGTGAATGCGTTGTTCTCCCAGAAGGTATATTAGCAACAACTATGCCATAAGTAGCCGTTGGCAAAACAATTTTTCCCATAAGATGCACCTTTGCATACAATGCATTATATAGAAAAGTCTTTCCTGTTCCCTCTGGCCCGTCTATAAAGAAGGCGCCTGGTTTTTCCTCTGTAACATGAGTCTCCCTCTGTAACATATGTCTCCCTCTTTACATTTGGATTGTATCACTTTGCTTTTCGCGACTTTAGCGATGCTTATGTTATGAGACTTATTTAGACCTTGCATGTTTTGACACCGTCCCTTTTGGATATCTTTATAACAGGTTCAGGTTTTAAAAATTACAGGTTTTTACCCAAATGAACCTATTACAGACATATCCATGCAGTTTTTATCTAGAATTACATGTTTACTTTTCCGCATAAATAAGTGGGTGTCACATCCTTGGTAATTGAAAATTCACTAGACATATAGGATGTAAACAACCTAACTTGTAAACTGAATTGACAAGTCTCTTTAATTAATGAATCCATCTCTTCTATCACCAATTCCTAGATTAGCATAAGAATGCGTGGTTAACACCTTCTTATTAACACTCGATGACAAAATAAGATTTAAAAATGAAGTAGAAATCGGCTCATTAGGCCGTATTCCACACGTCCCAACTTCCTCTTACAATTCGATTTTCTAATTCGACTTATCGATTTGCAATTCGATGTATTAATGAATCTAACTTAGGTTAGTTTTGCTTGTTTTCTAATTTGTATGATCACATGTATGGTTTATTAGATGACATGCCTAGATTAGAATATCTAAGTTTGTTCATTCCCTTTCAATCACCTGTTTTATTTATTTATTACGAAGTAATGAATATTTGGCATGTTATTATCATATTGTTTGTAATCCCATGATTCAAGTCTTGAATTGTTCGTTTATGAGTCAAATTTGTTTTGGTCGTGTGTCTAGGGCCGCGTGCCACGTTTTTGTAAGTCAATTTCATTGATTCAGAATTTGTTAATTGTTGGTCTTATTTGATTTGCTTGTAATTATGCGATAATTGTTTAAATTGAATGCTTGTATGTTTTATTTCATTTATCGTAATTATGCGTCGAACCATGTCACATTTTAGAATCCGATTTGACTTAGAATAGGTCATGTATGAACCCAAGGAGGCCATATAGGTCGTGTATAGCTCTCGGCCAAAGGGCCATTATTTGCTCACTTTGTTTGCGATTCATTACGTTTGCTTATTCGTTTGTTCTATTATAATTGTTATTGTAATCTGACCATTTTTGCAGCGCCGCTAGATAAGAATACCTCTTTCTCATTTTTGGATGTTTAATTTTTCCTAAAATAGCTTTAATGAACATTCAAATGCTAAATATAACTTGACAAATTTTGTTTGCATTAAACCGACATAGAATTGATGTCACATATTTAGGGTTTATAATATTGATTGCATTTTCGCATGCGATACGTAACCAAAATAGCCATTGCTTTATTTAGTAGAGACCGTTATTGTAACGGACAGGGTTGAGTGTTTCTCTTAAAGAATTTAATTTAAACTTCATAACACGTAAACTTACACGAACTTTGAATCTCTACAAAATTGGTTTCTAAATTCCATTAGAAATTTAGTAGCGGCTCTTTTTTTTTTAAAGGAAAAAATGTTTTTGAAATAAAAATATTGCGTGGGCGATTTTCCTTGTCCACAGACACGATTAGGTTGTTCCCATCCCGTTATCACATGATTTGTTTATATTTCCTATGTTGTATTTTTTTTTTATAAACTGATCTATTTGGGATTATACTTGTGTTATATATTGTAATATGGTTGGAAGGACACCTGACTTATTACACACTAACTGTTACATTTATTTTTAGGAATGCGTGCTGGGATTACTAGCGAGTGGCTAGCGAGCGTTGTTGAGGCAACGATACACCTTTTTAATTATCGTTCCTAAATACATTTTTTGAAATTTGGAGGGATCCGAGATCCCCTGTATATTTGTGTTCCTTTTATGTATTTATTTGGTAAAAGTGGCAATTAAGCTAAAAAAGTTTTTACAAACGTTTCTAGTTAACTTCGCGGTCGTGCCTCGAAATTTTAAAAATTTACGTATTTTTCGATACTAATTATGTGTATTCTTTTGTATAATTGCGGGGTTCTCACATGTAGGGTCCAAAATTGTGGGCTATTAATAACTTTTATTTTGAGATATGAGATAAAAAAAATATGGGTTACTTATAGAGTTCACAATTTACAATCAATCCAACATTATGGGAAATAGATCATCTCTCTTTCCTTTCTCTCCATTTTATCTCACAATCTCTTTAAGTAATAATTTCTCATTTCACCCCTATTTATCTTTATTTTCATACGTAAATTAAGAACCGTTAGATGATGTCAAAATGCGATCCAGACCATTGATAGATATTTGTCTCTTCATTGATAGGTATTTACCTCTTCATTATGGTGTTAGTATTCAAAATTTTATTTCTCAAGTAAAAAGGTTCTAATATCCCATCTCAAAATTCACAAATTTTCATTGAAAATCGACATATTCGTCACAAGCAGAAGACAGATAGTGTTCCTCTCATAATATGTAAGTGACAAATCAAGTGTGGATTAAATGGAGTACCTCACCTGTCCTCTCATTTGTGATATTGTGAGAAGGACTGTGAGTCTGTGACGGATTGTGTCCGTCTTGAATGAGATAAGCCGCTCAAAAATTAACGTGGCCATACATAAACATGAATAGTGATATTTTAGTGCAATATTAGTGGGTTGGAAACTTCGTAAATGTTGTGGATAAACTTGGATGCGCTATATATCATGCATTCCAATGCCGACACGGTGGACGGTATAACGTGCTGTGTCTGTGATCATTGAGAATACCCATGAATCCACCCATCACCCATTATCGAGTGCCAACGCGCATGCATTGACAAAGTTCAAATAACTTGTAGAAAAAAACACGTGAATATCATTCTACACACATTCTCCCACCATTTTTTTAATTTAATTTCTCACCAAAACCATCACTATATAACCTCTTTCAATTCCTCCTTTTTCCTCATACAATTAAATATCCTATCTATAGTACAACATGAGCTCTCTAGTTATACTCTTCTTCCTCACTTTATTTTCATTTTCTTGTGGAACTGATTCAGTCCCACCAAAACCACTTATTTTACCGATACGCCAAGATGCTGCTACTAAACTCCTAGTAGCAGACATCTACGGCCGTACTCCACTCGTCTCAAACGGTTTCATCGTCGACCTCACTGCCGAACACTTATGGGCTAATTGCGAGACCAATTACCAATCCTCAACATTCAGTCAGCCCACGTGTGGATCGCCCCAATGTAAAACCGCCAACACAAGCTACTGTTTCAATTTTTGTAGCAAGTTCACTAGACCATTTTGCCATAACAATACTTGTGGACGTTATTTAGAAAATCCAGCAAGTCACCAAACCACAATCGGCGAGGTGTCTCAAGACGTCATCTCTTTCCGCTCCACTGACGGGTCCAAACCCGGTCCAGCAGTCCAAATCCCCAACTTCCTCTTCACGTGTGCGCCATCGGCTTTAGTCGATATAGGCTTACCCAAGGGTGTCCAAGGGGTAGCTGGACTAGCCCAAGGGTCAATCGCTTTACACAACCAGCTCGCGTCTAGAGTTGGGTTCAAACCCATTTTCGCATTGTGCATTCCATCTACCTCATCAGGTAATGGGCTGATATTTTTCGGGTCCACTGGACCGTATACTTTCTCAGGCGTTGATGCATCTAAAAACCTGATATACACACCGATAATCATAGACCCGTTTCGTGAGTACTATATCCATGTCACGTCCATTAAAGTCAACCAAAAACCAATCCCCATCAACAAATCATTGCTCTCGGTGAGTAATATTGGTACTGGGGGTGGGACCACAATAAACACATTGCTCCCTTACACTATCCTAGAAGGGTCCATCTACAAGGCCTTGCTCAATTCATTTGCAAAGCAGCTTCCCAATGTTCGTCCCGTAAAGCCAATAGCACCATTTGGGTTATGCTACGAGTCGAAGAGCTTTGCGCCATCGCCAATGTGGCCAGTGGTGCCTAGCATTGATTTTGAGCTCGAGGGGAAGGGTAAAGTGTGGTCCATACTAGGAGTGAACTCAATGGTGGAGGCTAAGCCGGGAGTGTTATGTTTGGCGTTTGTGAATGGTGGGTCGGAGTATAGAGCTGCAGTGAATGTAGGAAGTCATCAAATGAAGAATGTTATAATGCAATTTGATTTGAGTCAATCAAGATTGGGTATTGGGTACCCACTTGCTGGATACCGTACAGGTTGTCACTACTTCAACTTCAACATTGCTGCTTGATTTTGGTTGAGTCATTTTACGAGCTACATTATTTGGGGTTTAATTTGCAACCGATAATGTATAGGTTGCATATGTTATTTTTGCTAGTATCTATTTGTAATGACAGTCCCAATTTTCAGCTGTATACATAATTTTCCTTGGAATAACAAATTCGTTTTCCTAATAATTTTCCTTTCCTTTGATTTTGGCTTATTATTGTCGAGTTGCAAAGGTGCAAATAAAGACAGCAGTCTGGACGGGTATAAATTGTCAACTATGAATGAGCGTCCCGTTAGATTTATCAAGCCCCGGTGATGAGTGTAAGTTATGGGCTCGCTCTGTAAAGTGGTCTAGGACAAAGACAACCCACTTAGCAGCAGTGTTACCAATGCATCAGTATGAGGAGGGAGTCAAATGTTGTAGAAAAGGACTGAGGCACATTTAAGACAAAGGTCAAAAGCTTGAGTTAAGCATAAGACAAGGGATTGAACTTTACATATTTTTTCCATTAAGGACCTCAACGTTTAGATTTTCCAGCTAAGGACCTCCTACCATATTCCGTCAACCCACCGTTAATGTAATTGCTGCTGAAGTTTTGTAAGAACAATGTGGGACCGTTGAATTGAATGTGAAGGTGCGTGGAATTTGACGATTTGGGAGCAATAAAATTATTCTCTAAATATTTTTTTTTTTTTTTTGAGAATTCTTTCAAAAAATATTGAACATACTTAATAGCTAAACCCACACAAAAAAAACTGATTTGTTTTTTAATGTGAGGTTGAGTTACAACTTACAAGTTTGTAAACTATGTTAAATGTCAAACTGGACAAATTCCCAACTCTATGTGAGCTCGAGGTGAGACGTCTCGTCTTGATTTGTATGTACATACTAACACAAATTTTCACTTGTGACGGACACTATCCGTCACAAGCTTGTGACGGATAGTTGCCCTCTCACAATAAGGCAAGTGAGAGAACAAATGGGTGCTCCATTTCCCCCTGCTTGTCCTCCCACTTGCCTTATTGTGAGAAGGACACTATCCTTCACAAGCTTGTGACGGATAGTGTCCGTCACAAGCAAGACGCTTTGTTGAGCTTTAGCAAGCAATTTGTAATTGTCACCAACATTTTTCTCCTCTTGAATAACGTTCCAATAAGTAGGGTTAATATGCAATTTTTCCCGAATTGTATGTAACAAGTGTTTAGCTACTTTAGAAGCTTTTTCCACGTCAGAAAACCTACATGTGTCAGTTCTTTAATGGCTTTTTAAGGCTCTGAATTACTAATTACTAATTATCATTAAATCATTAATCAATGTAATGTAATATGACAAAAAAGTAAAGTGCGAGTCACAGTTGATTTGTTTTTATCTACCTATGTGTGTTTTATTTGACCCCATCACAAGCTTGTCCGTCATAAATAAGAATTTGTATTTTGGTGTAAAGGGAGTCACACAAAGTTAAATGAGTTACTCCGTATAACTTAATGACGTCATCACTCGTAACTTTACTAGAGTCTAACATGTTGGCCGTTTTACCCACTTTACCTTACACGAGTGAATCATGATGTGAAGTGTGAGAGAAAGCAAAAGCAACAACATTAAAAAGTGGTAGTTGTTGAAAACAAAACAAGACACACACATACACACGAGGGGTTGAACAGTGAATTACTGGGATTGAAGATAAAAAAAAACTTACAGTAAAAATGAAGTGAAATGCCTAATTTTTTCATTTTCATTATCATTTTTCTTCTTCTTCCTTAAATCCTTATCTGATCTTCTGATTCGTCTCCTTATTACCTGTGTTTTTATTTTACCATTTTATTTTAAATATTCTTTTAATTTTATTTCATTATATAATCAATTTTCCGACAATCTGCACCGTCGATTTCCTTCATCAATTATGAACCGTTGATCTATTGATACTCTCACATTTCTCTCTCCTCTATTTTCTCTATTTTGTCAAATCACTGCATTATTATTATTATTATTATTATTATTATTATTAGTATTTGATAAATAATAATTTGTAATTGCCGATTTCGAGTTGCTCTACAATTGCATTTATTTAAATTAAATTTCCCCTCTCCTTATCAAAATTTTAATCATATTAGGGTTTTTATTTACGAATTAGTTTGTGATGGTGTAAAAACAAGATACTCTGATGGGTCGATGTTCTATAATTCGGCCAATTATTAGGTTGAATAATAAATATTAATTAATCGCATTGCAGTTCAAAATCTACTACTATTAATTTAGGGATTAATAATACAAGTAATATTAGCGGGTGTTGATGCTATTTGCTAGTTTATTGATTTGTTAGGGTAGAATTGATAAGTATTTGGGGGCAATGTTTGGATCCGACCTCAATTCTGGTGGGCATAGTAGTAATACGGCATTAATCCCGACTCGTTTCGTTTGGCCTTATGGCGGCCGCCAGGTGTTACTCAGCGGTTCTTTTACCGGGTAAAGACTCCGCATTTCAATACTTAATGATGGGTTTGATGGTGGTTGATGCGTTATTTTGATGTTAATGTCATTTGGTTTTGGTTGATACAGGTGGACGCAGCATATACTCATGTCACCTATGGAGGGTTGCCCTACTGTTTTTGAAGTTATTTGTAACTTAACCCCAGGATATCATCAGGTCATATGTCGTTCACTCGCTTCTTACTCGCTGTTTTCAATTGCCCAATTGCTAGATTTATCAAGTTGTTAGTACAATTGAGTTTCAGTGGCTTGTCTAGTGAATGGTGGGGGTGATTGTAATCTGAATTGTTGTGGTTTTTTCGAGAGAAAAAACTATTTAGTGAATTTCCTTTCTCTGCGGTTAAAAAAAGGCTTTGATTCTGCGTTTAAAGTGTGTTACTTTAGGGCTTTGCTATAGCTGCTAACATGTTTCTCAAGCTTCATTAGATATGGTTGGCTCTTCATTTCTTATCGCTGTACTAAATTCAGGACTGCATTGTCGTAGGTATAGTTAGTATTGCTACCTAATTTGGAATATGAGAGGCTGATTTCTATAAGAAATTAAACACGTGGTTTAGAACTTGGGCTTGATAACATCTGGTTGAGTTGCAAAGCAACTACTGCGTTGGTTGTATTCTGAGAGGCTGAGAGCTACTAGATATTTAGGGGGAGCACATACTTGATTTCTGATTAGGACCCCCGTCTCCTTGTTACGGTAATAGGAAAATCGCCATGCCTCCCGTAAGGCGTTCTCCATCGTAATTTCCTTTTTGGACGATTTTGATTTCGGTGATTCATTGGATTAAGTTGACGCCTTTGCATATTGTGTACATGTCTTCCATATGACGGTTGATGTAATTCTTGGTGTGACTTCTTTATGGCAATGGGGAACAGTCTCTATGTAATTATGCATTCCCAACATAAGGGTCATATTGCGCACTTCCAGCTTCTTACCTTGCGATAGGCAAAGCATTTGAGAGAATTTGGTAATGTTGATGTTGCTGTCCATTTGACGATTAGTGTAAAGATCTGGTACAAATAGGTTGCAACTTGCTAGTGCATCTTTGTAATTTTTTATGGAAGGAACCTTGGTTGGAGATAGAGGTACCTCCATTCAACTCCACATTACTCGTTTCTATATTGTAAACTATTCACAAGTGAATATTCAACTCCAATTTTCTCTCAATACATAAGTGAAAATATATTCATGTGTGATTTTGTTTGATTCATCTTTAGGAGTACAGTAAAAATATCTAGTTTCTATAATTTTTGCAAATACGTAGCTAAAGATATTTCCCACGTAAAACACACATTGGCAAACGTGAAAAAGCAAATGTTTAATGTGGAGTGGAATAAAGGGGGTATAATATTTGACGTCAAACCCTTGGCGCTCATTGTAGTTGTTTCCTCGTCATAGATTTAGTGGCTCCTCTTTAAGCAAGGTTGGATATATTCATGTATCTTTATCCTTGCAATAAGATTATGACAGAGGGGGTGCTTCAAATTGACGCTGGAAAAAGGGGCAGCATTAAATTGAAATTGGAGTGTTTTCTGTTTGCAGAGCCACGTTGATCATGATACTAATTGTTGGTTTAAGCCTTATACTTCATCCATTATTTTGAGTGAAGCGAAAGGAAATTATGGATGTGCTTTTCACAAACGTCATGTCATTGAATTGATAAATTTAAATGAGGGACGTGTTTGATGTTTCGGGCTTCAATAGATAACTAATTAAGAAAACACAAAGATATGATGGGGTGTTGGAGATGAATGGAATAATAAATGGTTATTAATATGGTAAATGATAAGGAAAGAGAGACTGTATATTTGCTTCTATTCTTAATTTTTCACTGATTGCTCAGCAAATATACTTTTTTTAAACCAATTATGTTCTGCTTAGGTTTCTTCTGATTAGAACTCGAATTGTCCAGCTTTGATGTTCACTCTTAACGTATTCTGCGAATCACTGGTCGGGAGAGTTTCGATGATCAATAGAATCTCAACTCGTTCTCTTGTGTAGACAATTGTTGACCTATTTTTTTGGTACATACAATTGTTGACCTATGCGTTTAGGAAAAAAAAGGAAACTGTGTGAATTATGCCTGCTGCCTCTTGAAATTTTGATTCTTTTTTTCCGCAGTACAAGTTTAATGTTGATGGAGAATGGCGTCATGATGAACATCAACCTTTTATGAGTGGAACATATGGAGTTGTCAATACTGTTCTTTTAGCCAGGGAACCTAACGTTCCTATTAATAATTTTGGGGCAGACATTCCTGGAAACATGGAAGTTGATGATGCGATTATTCGCCCAGTAAGTAATCTGCTAATGCTTTATTGTTTGCTAGTTTACTTATGCAGTGTTTAAATCTGTGTACAAATGTTGGCTGCATATGTTTTTATTTTTTATTTTCTTACAGTAATTCTATTGCACCCTTGGGAGTTTCTTGCTTAAGGACTCTGTCAGGCTTTAGAATTACTACTTTTCTACAAGGTTTATGGCGATCAAGCTCTTAGTACAGAATATTTTATCAAGCTCTTAGTACAGAATATTTTTCTTCTAACGGTGCAAAGTAGTAACATCTGGAAAATTTCAAGCATTGTATTTTTTTTTTTGACGGGTTCTTCACCACTGGGGTCATGGATGGACTACTGCCCATCGTTGACCCCTTTTTTTGTTAAATGAAATTGACGCTGGCATCTTACAGTATTTTCTAAGATATTTAAATTTTGGGAGGCTTGTGTAATATTTACCTGGAGACCTGGACTCCTGGAGTGATTTTCACTATTGCGTTTATTTCTGAAGTTAAAAACAAATGAGTTGCATTTCTGTTTTGACTCTGTTGTCTATGGAATAGATTATGCCACCTGAAGGCGTGGTGCAGGAGGGAATTTCTGAAGCTAACGTACAGGTTTCTCGTCATCGTGTATCTCTGTTTTTATCACAACATACGGCTTATGAGTTGCTGCCCGAGTCAGGCAAGGTCTAGATACTCATCTTTCTTTATTCCTCTATTTATTTTTGATACATTCTTTAATTTTCCTCATGAGAAAAAGTGTCTTCAAATTGGCGATGCATTGCAAATTTAGGTTGTGGCGTTGGATGTTACTTTACCCGTTAAACAAGCATTTCATATCCTTTACGAACAGGTATGTCGAAAAATCTGTCCATATCATGATTTAACTTTCTCTTAGATTGAGAAAGGTGACCTACTGTTATTCTTATAAGGATTGCTGCATTGTTATTTGTTGTTGATTTTGCCTTCTGCTTCTTCCTGCAATTTGTCCTTTTTCAGTATTGGCACTGCTACTGCTTCCTCACCTGCCATTCACTGCAAGTTTAGTGTGGTCTATACCTCCTAGCTATTCATACAAATTAGTTTTTGAGTATTTAAGTTGAAGTTTTTGTTTGTAAATTGTCATATGAAGAGTTATGAGCCTTGTGGCATGAATCATGATGTATGTAAATGCAGAGGCTTCAAACTTCTTTTGTGTACAAGAGCCTTGTAAATTGGTGTCTTCCCTTGGTGTCCTATAATTGGTTTCTTCTGAAAAAATGTACAAGGTAGAGGATCGTGCCTTGTGAATCGACACTGCAGCAGTTTTTTTCCGACTCTTCAGTGTTATATATATTCTTTTATGGTTATATATAATCCTTCTTATCTTTAAATCATTTAAGAGAGTGTTTGGCAACAAGAATTTAATTTGAAATGTCTCATTTTCAATTTAGCAAAGTGAAATTAAGATTTGGAAATGAGGGGGGTTAGAGAGTGGACTTCAAATGGGTTTATTTTAGC
>JAOWBH010143182.1:0-13101 GCA_028566215.1 Silene coronaria | reverse complement strand
GAGGACACCTGCTCCAAAAAACACACCCCGCCAACAATCTCCAACACTCACCAATATCCACCAATAACCACATACACACAATATGGCAAGTATTCCACTTTAACCTTAAAGATGATTCTCAACAATGCCATTGATACAAGTATCGACAATTACCCCAACCCTTTAATACACAAGTTCTCATCATCGTGTTATAATGTAATCCTGACAACACTATAAGTCTAGCATCAACTACCCAATATCATGTTATAATGCAATTCCAACAACAATGAAAGACATGTAAACATCCATATTATTGAAACCGAGTAGGGAAAACCCTACCTTTTAGCAACTCCAAAAGTAACTCGAGACAAACAAGAATCCGTCTTCTACACATTGCTTCCTACATCAACATATAACAATTATTATCACCATTCATTTGATAATCTTATTAGTACATGAAACCCTTTATTATTAATCCTTAATTACCATAATACTAACTATAATTATCAATTAACAAACTCCACCAAACCCCCAAATTATTAGGGTTTGATTAGAGGAAAATAGAAAAGGTGAGATCTTGACTTACAAATTGAAATTGGTCAAAAGAGGAGAGAAATGGTGCTAGATCTTCAATTCCAAGCTCTATCTTCTTTAAAGGAGGCTAGGGAAGGTTTAGAGAGATGTGTGAAAGGATTTTAGGGTTTTTGAGAGAGAAGAAGAAATGAATTAGGTTGCTGAATTCTAATCCTGGCTCATTTCTATATCACCCACTGAACTAGTGCCCTCGGTCGAGTGTGTCCGTACACTCGGCCGAGTGCCCCTCACTCGGTCGAGTATCTCGTATACTCTGTCGAGTGTTTCCGTACACTCGCCTGAGTGCCCCTCACTTGGTCGAGTATCTCGTATACTCAGTCGAGTGCCACTAATTTTGTTGAGTATCTCCTATACACGGGCAAGTGCCAACTACTCGGTCCTTAGAACTCACACTCTGTCTAGTGCTTACCTCGTTACTCATGATTAAAACTCTCATTAAGCCCAACGGTCCACTCACTAATCCCAAAAGGGTCATTAAACAGCCTTACCAATACTGGATATTACAGAAATAAGAGCAAACACTTCCTTTTTACTACTTCAAAAGTCAGTTGGGAGCCCTAGGTATAATCCCAAACTTTATTGGCTGGCACTTTTAGAATATGAAACTTGTCTCGAGTAACTCGTATAGTACAATTAGGGCTGAAAGAAATAGCTGATTTGGCTTTGTTAATCCGTTGACCAGAAGCAATATAATAACTAGCAAGATATTCTTAAGAGCATGACAATAATCAACTTTAGCTTTCATAATAATGAAAAAGGGTCTTCAAGAGAGGATTATAATATAGAGATATAGAGAGAAAAGGAAAATTAGAAAAAAAATAGAGAAAATCTAGATAAAACCCTAAAAACTTGTTTCAATGGTGATTGGTTGTACGGATCCACAACAATTTCCTCCTAGCTCAACTTCAATAAACAAACTAACAGCTCCGGTAACTTCAGATCCGCCCTCTTCGGTTTCTACTTTGACGGTGGTGGTTGGAGGACCTGGGAGTGGAGATGGTCACAAAATAACGAATGTTAATCAATTGGTTAGTATCCCGCCGTATGATTTGGAATATCTGGGTCCGGGAGAGGATGACTTGGTGGTTCATACTTGGTGAAAAGGTAAACAACAACAACTTTTACATAGCATTCCTGACGAAACTGAGGATTTATTGCAGTTTTCTAATAATGATGTTAAAGATGAACTAGAATACCGGAGGAACTCTGTATATGGTTTTATACTGGGTGCAAATCCGCCTGTGGAGGTGGTGGAAGGCTTCCTCAGGCGACTATAGGCACAATCTCCAATAGATAAGATATCCTTTTGTACTAATGGTGTTTTTCTGGTCCGATTTAAAACTAGTGCAGCAAAGGAACAAATTCTTCAACATGAACATTTCCTATTCGATAACAAACCCCTTATTGTTAGGCTATGGAATGAGGATGTAACTTTAGAAAAGGAAGAGATCAAGGAGGTACCCGTTTGGGTTAAAATCCTCAAATTACCATTGAAATTCTGGGGTAAATGTCTCCCTAAAATAGATGGGTTAATGGGTAAGTTTGTGAGGTGTGACAATGACACAATAGAGAAAACTCGATTGGGCTTTGCGAGAGTGATGATAGATGTACCTTTTGGGAAGTCTATCCCTAATATAGTGAAATTCATGGACACAGATGGTAGTATTGTGTGTGTCAAAGTGGAGTTTGAATGGAAACCACTCTTATGCATACAATATAATGGAATTGGTCACGAGACGTTGAAGTGCAGGAAAGAAAAGAAGGGCGCCCCTCAGAAGGAAATCATTCAGAAAGTGGAGAAGAAACAATAGAGAGTCAAGCAGCAGCCTGTGAAGCAGACAATTATAGTCTCACCTAAGCCTCCTACTCCCTACTCTCAAGTGCTGAGTGTAAGTACCGCCATTGAACGACCTTATAATTTTGAAGTGTCATGGACTAAGAATGGTCAATATTATGTTGCAAATACTCCTGCTCGTAAAATTATCAAGTTCAGTAGACAGGAAATTATCGCAGCAGGGGCAAGTTCCTTGCAATTTGGCATTTAGAATCTCCTAGAGTCTCTTAATAATGTGACCCCTAAGGTTGGAATAAGGACTAATGGTAGTGCATTACCTCCTAAGGGGGGTAATGAGTAACTGGGTATTTTGGAACATTAGGGGGCTCAATAGCTTATCTAAGCAAAATAATATTAAAAATTTCTTATATCATCACCAGATAGGACTATTTGGCTTCCTTGAGACAATGGTTCTGTCTCTAAATGGAGTAAGAAATAATTTATGCAGCTCTCGGTGCCTTACTACTAATACCCAGTATCATAGAGGGGGTAGAATATGGATCTTATGTAACCCTGTTATGTTTAGAATTCATATTCTTGAATATAATGCTCAGTTTATACATTTTGAAGCTAATGATATGGGATATGGGGCTAATTTTTATGTGACTATGGCTTATGCTTTTAATGGCACCTAAGAAAGGAAAATTCTTTTCACAAAGTTGTGTGAGTTGAAGGAAACAATTCATGGGCCTTGGGTAATATGTGGGGATTTTAATACAGTTCTATCTCCTACTGAAAGGCTAGGGGGTAGTAGCACAAGGAAGAGATTGATTATTTCAAAGCTTGTGTTGATGAGTGTGAGGTCATGGATTGTCTTGCTAGTGGTTCTCTTTATACTTGGTGTAATAAACATGACCCATAAACTAGAGTTTATAGTAGATTGGATAGACTTTTTGTGAATCAGGAGTGATTGCATGATAATGGACAAACTTATGCTCATTTTTATTATGAAGGTGTTTTTGATCACACTCCTTGTGTAATACAAAGCAAGAGGGATACTAATAATAAGAGAAGAAGCTTCAAGTATTTTAATATGTGGAGCAAATCTATTGATTTTAAAAACTGTGTGAAGCTTCATTGGGAAAGAAATTGGCAGGGGACCAAGATGTTTAATTTGGTTAAGAAACTAAAATTCCTGAAATGGCCCCTCAAGAATTTGAATAAAGAAGATTTTGATGATGCTGTGAACAATTCTGCTAGAGCTAAAATGTACCTAGAATCTATTCAAGTGAGGTTAAGAAATGATCCACAAAATAGTGAACTCATTCAGGAGGAATTGGAGACTGCTAGTAGTGTAAGATTTCTGGATGAGGCCTGCCACGAGTATTTTGTACAAAAATCTAAAGCTACTTGGGTGGATAAGGGAGACAACAATACTAAGTATTTTCATAATATAATCAAAGGCAGACAGATTAGAAATAAAGTTATAAAAATTGAGAATAGCAAAGGTGTTCTGTGTGAGGAGGTTGACAGTATTCAACAAGCTTTTGTGGATTTCTATACTGAGTTACTTGGAACCTCTACTGTAAGCACTAAAGTTTCAAAAGAAGTAGTTCAACAAGGGAAAGTTTGCACAAGTGCTTATCAGCAGATACTTTTGGCTCCTATCACAAATGAGGAAATTTATCAGGTAATGTGTTCAATACTATCTAATCATAAGGCAGCTGGGCTAGATGGATACTCTAGTTAATTCTTTAAGGATGCTTGGGAAATTGTTGGGAGGACTGTCTGTGAGGCTATCCAGGATTTTTTTTCATCAAGGAAAACTCATGAAACAACTAAATCATACCCTGGTCACCTTGATTCCTAAATGTGACATACCACAGAATGTCACTCAATTTTGTCCTATTTCTTGCTATAATGTGGTATACAAGTGTATCTCAAAGTTGATTTGTAATAGAATTTCTATTGTGCTGCCTCATATTATCAGTGAGAACCAAAGTGGATTTGTTAAGGGGAGAAACATAGTAGAAGATATTCTTATTTGCCAAGATATGGTGAGGTGCTATCAAAGGAAGTCAGTCTCTCCAAGATTTATGCTTAAGGTTGATCTTAAAAAAGCCTATGATTTAGTTAATTGGGCTTTTCTGGAGCATATGTTGATTTATCTCAATTTCCCTCTGAAGATGATTTCATTGATTAAAGAGTGTATACAAACAACTTCTTATTCCTTAAGACTGAATGGTTAAACTTTTGGGCATTTTAAAGGGGCTAAAGGGTTGAGATAAGGTGACCCTCTATCCCCTCTCCTTTTCACAATTGCCATGGAATATTTAAGTAGAATATTGGACCACACTACTGAAATTTTGCCTTTCAAATATCACCCAATGTGCAAGCAATTGAAACTTTCCCATTTAATATTTGCTGATGACCTTCTATTGTTCTGTAAGGGTAATGTTGCTTCTATTATGGTCCTATTAAGGTCTTTTGCCACTTTCTTCAGTGCTTTTGGACTCCAAATGAACTCTACTAAGACTGAGGCATATTTCAATGTGGTTCTAAGGGGAACTAAAGATGACATCTTATAGATAGCTGGATTTCAGAAGGGTCAAATGCCATTTAGATACCTGGGGGTACCAATCACTTGTGGCGGAATGTCAAAAACTGATTGTAATGTACTTGTGGAAAAAATTGTAAACAGAATCAGAAGGTTTGGGACTAAGAAACTCTCATATGCTAGAAGACTTGTGCTTGTGAATTCAGTGCTTAATGCCATGTATAGCTACTAGATTAACATTTTTATCATTCCTAAAGGAGTACTCAATAATATCAACTCTATATGCAGGAATTATCTTTGGGATGAGAGTGTGAATTTTTTTAGGGTTCCCATGGTAAGCTGGGAGAAGATTTGTTCACCAAAGGATGAAGGATGATTGAATATAAAGGATAGTAGAGCCTGGAATGTTGTTGCAATGGGGAAACTAGTATGGTGGATTTACTATAGCGCTGATAGGTTGCGGGTTAAGTGAATAAATCAAGTCTATCTAAAAGGCAGAAATTGGAAAGACTATACCTAGTGGAGACATGAGCTGGGGATGGAAATCCATTTGTAGGGTTAGGGATCAATTAGCTCCTGGATACCAGAATGGACATTGGACTTTTGATACTACAGGGTACACTGTTAGTAGTGGTTATGAGATGGTGAGACAGAAATTTCAGAATGTGAATTGGCATAAGCAGATTTGGAATGGATGGTGATATCCTAAAAAACAATTTATTGGGTGACTTATTGTTAGAGAGGCATTACAACTCAAGGATAAGCTCTATGCCCTGAGAATTGCTCCTGATGATACATGTATGCTGTGTGGCAAGGAGATTGAGAGCCACACTCATCTCTTTCAGGAATGTGACTATAGCAGGAAACTGTTTGCAGAGATTACAAAGCTGTGCAGAATTACATATCCAAACTCTGATCACTTGAAGTGGATTGAAGATGGGCAATTCTCCCAGATGAAGAAAGGAGTCCTTATGTGTATGATATTGTCAATATACTATCACATTTGGATGCAAAGAAATAAAGCAAGGATTGATGGTTGTGTTATGAGACCAGAACATATTGGAGACCTGATCAGGAAACACACCAGGAACAGAATTGCTGCGCAACTACAACCTGGAATGGATAGAAGAGAGTTAGAATGGTTGTGGAGTGTAAAGTTGTATTTGTAAGCCCAGATTAGGCCTTTTTAAAGTTTTATTTGTGTATGGGTGTAATCTGTAAGGATTACTTAATTATAATGAAAGCTTGAATTTTACCAAAAAAAAAAAAAAAAAAAAACCTTAGCTTTCATAAATAAAATTGAATCGTCAGCAAATAAAAGATGTGAATTGACAGTGAGGCTCTTGAGATTTCAATACCTTGTAGCAAACGTTTTTTCTGAGCATCGAGCAATAATTGAGAAAGTACTTCTATACAAAGAGCAAATAAAAATGGAGATAATGGATCTTGTTGTCGGATACTGGCTCTTGGTAGGAAAGAGTTTTCCAAAGAACCATTAATTATGATTTCATAAGAGACCGATTGTACACAGTTCATAATTAATTGGATGAAGTGATTGGGGAAGCCCCTATAGTAAAGAGTAGCCTTAATAAAATTCCATTTAAGTCTGTTGTAAGCTTTAATCATATCAACTTTCAGAGCCGTAAGTCCTTCTTTACCCTTGAATTTCCTTGAAATATGATGAAATAGCTCGTGAGAGATTAAAATATTGTTGCTGATACTTCTCCCCGGAATAAATCCATTTTGATACTCTCCAACCAAGTGTGGCATAATGGGCTTCAATCTATTAGAAGTGCACTCTATAACAATTTTCATTATAACATTGCATAAACTGATAGGGACAAAAATCTTCCACTTTCTCCGGGTAATTTGTTTTTGGAATAAGGGCAATAGAAGCGCAATTCAACTCTTTATGAATATAACCAGAGTTGAGAATAGATAACACGGCCTTTGTAACTTCATGTTTGATATAACACCAATACTTCTGAAAGAAATGAGCGGGTATATCATCAGGATCCAGAGATTTCATAGCTCCCATTTGAAAAATAGTTGTCCTAATAACCTCCTTTCTCGTAAAAGATTTACCCAATGAAATCCTTTGATTACTATGTAGCTTGAGTTTAATCTTCTCAAAAATATGTTTGTGGGTAGCAATATGAATATCAAAGGGTTCTTGCACTGACGAGGACTCAAATATATTCGTAAAATAATTTGCAAAGATGATGTTTATCACTTCTTCATCAAAAAACCAATTGTCATTTGCCTTAATGCCCATATTTATGTTCCCGTTGTATCTATCCTTGACCGAATTGGAAAAAAATTTCATACATGCATCTTCTTCCTGTAATAAGTGCAATTTAACCCTTTGCTTCCAAAACAGAGAAACAGCCTTATTAAACTCTAAGAACTTCCCATAGCACATTTCATTGCCACCTTCGTCTTTGCCTTAAAAAATTTGTTCTAGTTATGAGCCCTCTTGATATTCTATTCTTCTCACTTTATTCATCTTCTTCTCATCCAATTCGCCATTTTCTGCAACCGCTCTTCTCGACACTCTCTTGTTTCTGCTTCTCACTCAAACAACTCGCTAGTGTCTAGAACTTACCATACCATTAAACTCGGTTTAAAGGTAATTTATTTTCCTAATTATTTTTATTAATTTCTCATTTTCTAGATTTATTTTATCTCTTTGTGATGTTCATACCCAAATTTTTTTTTTCAAATTGACCGAGATTATCTTATATATTTGTTATTTTCACACCCAGATTATGTTTTTATTCATTTTTATTGTTTTAGCACATCACATTCATTCATCTACATTTCTTCATTTTGATTATTTTACCACATCTAATTCATTCATCTACAATTATTCATTTTTATCGATTTCAAGTCATGGCTTTAACCATTATCTCATTGTTTTTTTTATTAATTTAATTTAGTGTAATTAAAGTTCATAAATTATGAAACTGAACTATTGACTCAATGCATTGTTGATTTAATTTTTAATTTATTTATTGACATAGACATAGTTTAGCTGAATTATTGACTCAATGCATTGTTGATTTAAACTTTGTAACTGTAATTTATTGAGTATGTAACATCAGTCTCATCACGTGTAACTTCTATTTAGTTATTAATTTATTTTAGTGTAATTGAAGTTCATAAATCATGAAACTGAATTATTGACTCAATGCATTGTTGATTTACACCTTGAACTATAATTCATTGAGTGTGTAATTTCAGTCCCACCATGTGTAACTTCTATTTGTTTATTAAATTATTTTAGTGTAAATGAAGTTCATAAATTATGGAATAATTGGCTCAATGCATTTTTGATTTATTTTTTATTAATTTATTTTCACATTTTAGCTGAATTATTGACTCAATGCATTGTTGATTTACACTTTGTAAATGTATTTCTTTGAGTGTGTAACTTCAGTCCCATCATGTGTAACTTCTATTTGTTATGTGTGTGACTTAACACTCTGTAACTGTAATGCTTTGGTGGTGTAACTCCAGCTGCTTTGAGTATAACTTCAATATAATTGTTATGTAGCATGTTTAATTAAGTAACTGTGATTCATTGAGTGTGTAACTTCAGTCTCAGCATATGCAAGTTCAATTCAATATGTGCGTAACTTTAACATTCTGTAACAATTACAATGCTTTGATGGTCCAATTTTAGTACCATTTTGTGTAACTCAATGGCGAAGCCGTGCAATACAATCTAGCATAATTATTAACCTTATGATGCTTTTGAACTTGTAATTTCAGTTCTGTACAATTAAAATCCCAAATTAATTTAATAGTTTGTATCATCTTTTGAATTCGTTTCCTTGTTCGCCAGATGTTAGATGATGAAGAATAACTTGAAATTAAAGCGGCGGATGAAGAAGATGAAGAAGAAGTTGCACTACGTCCCCCTAATGTCTCCGTCAAGTGCGGTTCAAAAAGGCTTTTTGAGCTGGTTGAACAGCTTAATGATGTTCAACGAGATGCAGTACGAAGGATTGGTTTTGGTTGCATGATCGATCTTAAGCTCAAAACTTATCCTCTTTCTCATGTACTATTGTTTCTCAATGCTTTTAGCAATGAATAATATGGTTTTAGGCCTTTCGAATTGAAGGAGTTTATGGTCACCAAGCACGACGTATATGATTGCTTCATGTTACCGCTTGACTCTCGACCACTTGAACTAATCTTGTAATATCCGACATTTTTGACATATTATCATTTATAATTTAATATTTGATGTACATTTTGCATTTGTCGTAATGCGATTAATTGATTAATATTACGAGTCACATGATTTATTATATTAATATTATTAATATTATTATATTAGGTGTAATATTAGGTTGGATAATTGGGGGTGTTACAAAGTGGTATCAGTGCGACGATTTTGGAACCTGAACTAATGAACCAAAATAAACTTAGCTGTGGCAAATAAAATGAACCCGATATATGTACAATAGAAGGTTGGCTTTGGGTAAGTAGGCGCCCTCATTCCAAACCTAGGCTCTATTGTTTTAACTGGTAAACTACGGGGTGGCTATGAGCCCGGGTCAACGCTTATGTGAATTGTGTGTGGTCATATGCATACGGTAATGACTAATTGAATACCATGTATGCTGATTCATTCATAATATGGTACATGTTAACATGTAAAGTTTTGTATGAAATGTTTGATACGTGAAAGTATGTTATGCCGCAAGGGTGGTTAATGAGTATTGCAGTATGATGGGATGATCGTATTGTTAGTTTACATTCATGTAGTGTTAAATGATGAGGAAGAGCATAATGATATAAAAAGTGAGGTGCAATAGTCATTTGAATTTGAGTACAAATTTATATACTAACTAATGTGTGTTTACATGATGAATAGAACGGAAATGTGTATAGTTGTCGTGAATATTTGTGGCGATTATACATGGATAAGTGAGTCTATGTGGGTAATGATTGATGCGTATATGTGGATAATTATGTGGTAGCCTATCTTGAAAGAGCGAGGAATATTTTGAATGTGGTAGATACACTTACAAGTTTTATTATATGTCGTAGCCATGTGATTACCTTGTAATTATGCAATTAGAAACATGCGAAATAGGGTTATTTGTGAGTTTTGGTGGTGTCGGGGTATGTGTGGAAGTTTGGATCCTAACTAGGTCAAGTGTGGCCAGGGACTCGGCCAAGTAAAGGGCACTCGACCGAGTGTAACCTTACACTCGACCGAGTGGAGAATAGTGCAGAATCTGGGAAATTCCTACAAGTGAGCTACTCGGCCGAGTATCCAGAGTACGCGACCGAATGGTGGCTACTCGGTTGAGTGGCCCTCTGTACTCGACCGAGCACGCTTGTTGGTCAGCCGTAGTTACTTATTTTGAGTCGTGGGCGTGGTTAAGTTTATTTTGTTTCTTAGTGTGTTGTCTTGCTTATATATCGGTCCTAATGCATGAGGTGAGCAGATTCTATGGTATGGGGAGCATCACCTTGTGATTTGTATGGTTTAGGTAAGAAAGACTTGTAATGGGGTATGATTGTAAAGAGAATGTGGATATGATAAGTCGATTTTGACAAAAGGGATTTGGGAAATGATTGTGATTAGGGTGATAGGTGAATGTTGTATCTCGAGAGTTGCGAATGTGGTACATGTGTTTTATTGGGGTATATGTAAATTCATTCATTTGATGCGGACTCGAGCCGTATAAGTAAGTCTATGATGTCATGAAGGAAGAGAGAGTTATATGATGAATGAGGTTGTTATTGGGTTAGATTTATGAACAAATTGTTATTGAATTTGATAAAGTGGTGATGTAAACCTTGTGGATAAGAAAATATGAAATGAAAATGAGTTGTATATGAGTTTAAGTTGACAACATTGCGCATGGATATTGAGAGACATGAAAATGTAGTAGTAAACTAATGAATTCTTGAGGAAGGTATCTTTTAGGCTAGTAGTGATATGTTGTGACCAAGGAAGTATTATTTCACCGTTTAGAAGTGTTGGTGCATTTAAAGGATTAAAATGAAGGATTATGATATGGATTTGTATATAGTTGTCAAGTTTAGGGATTTAAAAGTACTGGGAAGAGATTTTAGCTTATATAAAGTCTTGAGTTGAATGAGTTGGAGGTAACTTATGGATAATGAGTGAGGTGTAATCGAGGTTGAATATTTATTGACCGTTTGAACTTATGGGTATCGAACGAGGTCTGGATAACATGTGCGAGTGATTACTATTGAGTATGATTTGGGAATTATGGTTGACAAATATTTGAAATTTGAATTGTGGAATAATGATAAAATAATTGAGGTATCAAAGAGTTAAGTTGAAGTGATAACTTGAGTTGTCAATAAGTGTTGGAGGGCATGTTTCGAATTTACGGAATGGTGGAAACTGAATAAGTGGTAGTGAGAATTTATGAGGTAAGAATATAAGAGGGTACTATAACAAGGTGTGAGCTAAAGGTTATCTAGGATTTGTGATATTGTGTTAAATAGACATTTTTTGGATTGGACGAGTGAAGCGTGAGATGAACAGTCACATGAAGTGAGGACAATTTTAAGTAATAGGTAGTATTAGAGTTGGCTTTGAAAGATACACAGTAAAAGTTCTGGTAATGTTTTGTGGCGAAGCTACTGGGAGCAATTATGTTTAAATTATATAGTTTTATGTGAATCACGATATTATATGGCATAATTAGGTAATTGGATTATAATCATACTACAATGATTTAAGATTAGATACTGTTATATTTGGTGACTAAGGTATGTTAGTCAGTCGACGTATTTGGTAGGAAATGAGGTACTAATATACTTATTTGACATCTTGTGGTTGTTGTTAGTATGATTTATGTGGTAGAATTTTCAAATATGGACTTGGGAGATATCTAGATAATGCTTCTATTTCGAGGGTTAAGGTTCGTGATTGAGGTAATGTGGAGATTGAACGTTAGATATACGTTACTATACTTAAGAGTGAGGGCATGAATGTCAGATCTATTTTCTCTACTTGAGAGTAGTTGTATAAGTGGTAGTTATATTACGTATTAGGCTCTTTGGGTGTGTGTCTTATTGTAAGATGGAGAAGTGAGAATTGTCATTGGAAGTTGGTTATATAATTGAGAACTTAGGATGTTAAAGGATTTATTACGAGCTTAGGATGATCTTCGGTAAGGAGATGGCGATCGACCGTGAGGAAATATGGATGAGTTTTAATTATAATAATTAGGATATATGTTGGGAATTTAGTACTACCAAGTTTGGCCTTCACGGATAAGAGATTGAGAATGTGATATGTAATGCATACGGGTTCCAATTATGTTAATTGAGGTATTTTGACTACTTGTGTTATATAGAATAACCGACTAATTTGAGTATTTATTTACGGCTTGACTTCGACCCTACGAGTGGTAGTATGGATGTTGTTTGTAAAGTTGTCTTCTAATTGTTCTGTAAAATATCCACGTTATGCATTGTGATCTGGTTATCAATTGTTTGGTTGAATTGTGATATTATCATTCCTTGTGAATAATGCGGTGTTGGGACCATGTTAATGAGATTATGTTAAGTGCGATGGATATAAATGTGTCTACTATGTTTCGCACTACGATGCGGCTATTGTAATGCCATCACCGATTGTGGAGGAGGAGATGAGATGGTTGTGAATTTTTTTTGAAATATTATGTTCATTCTATCATGTCATATAAATTGGTATTGTTTTTTCAGTACTGTTGTTTGCCCTCTGTAATTCCTTGCTTGTATGTGAAAGAGTAGAGTATACATGGTAGATCGGAAACTTTAACTATGGTTGATGTGAATATATTTCGATAGCTATTTGTTAATATAGCTGTTCGAGCGCTTGCGTGCTTGACTTGTATGAATCATTCATAAACTTTTGGTGACAAGTAGTTAGCGGAATACGTGTTTCTTTAAGCTAGAAGCTACATGTGGTTCATATTCTTTTGTTGGAGTAGTAAATGGGTGGAGTGTTGGGAATGAGTGTCATGTTAACTGATGGACGAGTTTAGTAGTGCTATGTTGGAGGAGCCCTTTTGGGTACAAAAATCTTGGGTCATGTTTTATGTAGTTGGGGTACGTGCGTGAATCATGCACGATGTAATGTAACACCCCGGCCCCTAACCGGGTCGGGAGCGGTTACTCATGATAGCTCACCAGGCTGTGTACATGGCCCACA